>LGRN01000013.1:0-137252 GCA_001883825.1 Emergomyces pasteurianus Ep9510 | reverse complement strand
GTGCGTGAATGAAGAGCCCTTTCCTTTTTTTTTTCTTTTTTTTTTTTTTTTTTTTTTTTTTTTTTTGTGTATTTTTGGGAGAAAGGGGGGTTTGGTTGGAAGGGAAAAACTCTCTACCTTAGTTTTCAGGAGTTTTTTTTTCTTTTTTTAAAACAAAAAACGGGCCTTCAAACTTGGGTAAGTAGTATTCCAGCAGCAGTTGTATTTCCCGTGTGATTTTTCGGATGTAAGGCGTGTGGGTGGTAGTAGGAAGCTTTTTGTCTTATTTCATTCACTTGTCCAGGCATACGGGGTTTGGAGTGTTCGGAAATTCAAGAGCGGCAACGGGAGCATGTCATTATATAGTATAGATTTATAGATTGCGTTAAGATTATATAGATAGAAAGGGAAATAAAAGATGAAATTCTATTTTTAAAGGACAAAAGGGGGGGGAAATATTGAAAGTGGCAACTTTAGTTTAGGTATTGGAGAGCACGACGTATACCCTATCCTACCCATACTACCCTTCTCACCAAATCTAATAAACCTCCAAAACATACCTCAACTCCTCCTTCAGCTTTTCAATCTCCTTCCGCGGATCCACCTTCTTCCCCAACCCAGACAGCTTCGCCTCCGCCGCAATCGCCTCCTCCAATACCCCCGTAACATCCGGAACGGGCCACGTAGGCCCACACAGGTAGAAAGCACCCTGCTCGCGAATATACGCCTGCGTAATCTCCGGCAGCGTCTGCCGCATGCGGTCCTGGATGTAGATCTTCTCGGGCTGGTCACGGCTGAAGGCGCGGCCAAGCAGCGTGATCACGCCGGCGGCCTGGTACGCCTCCCACTCTTCACCGTAGCAGTATTCCTCGCGCTGGTGGCGGGAGCCCATGTACAGTAGCACGGAGCCGATGGGTTTCCCCTGCGCCTTCTCCATGGCGCGGTGCTGGACGAAGGCGCGGAAGGGGGCGAGGCCCGTGCCCAGGCCCGCCATGATGATGGGCTGGGTGGATTTCGGCGGGAGTTTCATGACGCTGGCCTTGACGCTGACGGTGACTGCGGTGCCTGGTTTGAGGTTGCTGAGGTAGTGGGAGGCCTGGCCGTAGCGGCAGCGGCCGGTGGGGTCGACCCAGTTGACAACGACAATCATGAGGGCGACGGAGGTTGGAGTTACCTGCTGGCAGGAGGCGATGGAGTACTCGCGGCGTTTCATGGGAGAGACGATGCGGATGAGGTCTGGGAACGCGGGTCGGGCGGAGGGGAATTCGAGGAGCAGATCGGCGAAGGTTACTGTGTCGATTTCTGCCCTGCGTTTGAATTCTTCGGCACCTTCGGCCGCACCGAGAGAGAGGAGTTGTCTGCGCTCTTTCTCGTCTGAGGCGAAGGCAGCGAGAGATTCGTAGAAGCGTTTTGGTGGGCGGCCAAAGATATCGATGTTGTGGATGAGTGCTTGGTAGATGGTGCGGCATTCTAGGACCGATGGGTCTTCCCGCGAGGGGACCTCGACAATACCGTCTGGGTCCAAGCCATAGAATTTGATAAATTGCTCCACGTCCGCGGGGTTGTTTTCTGCGTGGATACCCAGGGCTTCGCCAAGGTCATACTTGAGGCCAGAATCTCCCAGGTCGAATTCTATGTGGAAGATGTTACGGTCGTAGGTTTTGGGAGTCAACCGACGATTCTCGCTGACGTGGACAGTGAAGGTCTTTGCTGCAAGGTCGGGGCGGAGGGCGGTAGTCGTCCCATAAGCCTCCTTGAAGGCTAAAGCCTTGGCTGCATCCTGCCAATCTCGCAGGACTGAGGGCTCGTCAAGCTCCGATTTATCGAATGGAGCAAAACTCGTAGCCTGGATGTCGACGGGTAGCTTTGTAGGGCCGTCCAGAACCTCATCCTCGTCAACGGATGCCCAGGATTCCGGAACCTCAACATCGCGGAGAACAGTTTCCAGAGCTTCCGTTGCCTTGGAAAACGACTCCGCGCCTCCTAGGGTGGACGCAAGCTTCTTGGCTCCAATAATATCGAGCCCGGGGAAGGCAACTCGTAAAAATGCAGCTTGAAGCGTTGTAGTTTCAAAACCAGGCTCCTCAGAGGCGGGGAGGTCCAAGAGAAGCAGTGATATTCCGCGTTGCGCAATTGCCAATCTGAATCCCTGTGGAAGTTTCTTCTCCAAGTCCTCATCTTTCAGTCCAGAAGCCTTGACGATGATCTTGCCGGAATCTTTGGTACCGCCCGGTATGTCTAGCTCGGATAGGAGCTTGATATCTCCCACATACACAACATCCGCAGAGTCAATCGAGTATGGGGCGTCAATAGTTTGAGGGCCCTTCCTGATATCAGTACGGACAATACCTCCCCGGACAAAATTATCATAGGAGGTGCTGCTGGTAACGTTGCTAGAAGAATCCCTAGCCAGCGCTTGTGTGAGAACAATGGCAGCGTCTCTTGAAGCAGAGTCATCTGCATCCCAAAAAGTATATTGCTGGACGGCAGTGGGGTCGAGGAGCCGGAGCTGGAGTTGTATCTGTAACGAATTTGACGATTCCTGCAGCAACGGCTCATTCACAATCCTCTGGAATGCAGCGACGGCGCTCACCGGGGTCCAAGAATGGGAGGGGCCGTATTTAATCTCAACACATTCCGGGCGAGTAGTGGAAGTAACAGCAGCAGGGAATCCACTTGCTCCGAATGTTAAAGAGGCCAAAACATCTTCATATAGTGCCGAATGGACGCCATCTTCCCGGGCGGCCAAATCACTGTTGACCTGGCCGAGGACGCCAACAACTTTTGTAGTCTTCGGCAACGCAGCCAGGAACGCCTCCTCGACGAATGGCCTGTATACCCGCACATTGACAACGCCAACGCGGGCACCGGTCTTAGCCAGAGCAGCAGCAATCTGAGAAGTCAGCGAGGACTCGATCGTGCCAAAGGAAACCAAAACCGAGGTTGCCTCTGGGTGTCCATTGTATTCAAAGGGGCTGTAGTCGGTGCCTAATTCGCCATTAAAGGCCTTGAGCAGGCGCAACAGCTTGCCCTCAGCGTCCAAATGTTTCTGCTCGGGGCCAGACGAGGCTTCTTTCAATACATTATTGTATGTATCGCTGAGGCCTGACTGACCCAAGACGTCGATGACGCGAGTGATCTCCCTTCCTGCCCTGATGCCGTCGTAGATATGGATAGTGGGGAGAATGTTGGCTAACAGTGTCGAGAACAGGGCCATATGCTGAGATTCGTAAGCGGAGAAGCTAGAAACCAGCCCCAAGCCCAGGTCCTCCGCAAGGGTCAGGGCAGTAGTGTAATCGGCCACAAGACCACCGGCAGCACTACCACCAGCACCACCAGCATAGTCCACGGCGGCAACATGAGCGACAAAGGGGTTGGCGACCGCGTAGAGCAAGGAGAGCTGCTCCAAAGCTGGCCGGAGATACTGCAAGGTAGCAGACGAAGCGATAATCGACTGGGGAATGTATCGCTTCTTCAGATCAAAGTCCTTGGAGAAGATATACCCCAGGGCAATGGCGCCAGCACCCTGACGAGTCTGCATAGGCTGGACTGCGGTGGCATAACCGTTGGCATTGAGCTGGTTCTGGGCGGCCCATTGCTTCACGGCGGTGTCCAGGTCGAAGGTATCTGGCGAGTAGGTGAACAGCTTATCTGACAGGGCATAGGCAACCTGTTGAATCAGAGTCTGGGCTGTGAGATATGACGGGCCCCCGATGGCTGAGAATTGCAGCTGTTGCTGTAACTGTTGCTGCTTGGAATTGCCTGTGCCAACATCCTCGACGTGGGGAGAACCTCCAGAGGAGGGTTCAATAGACCACATTATTATCTCTCCTTATTTTTTTTCTTCTTTTTTTACTTTTTCTCTTCTTGCTTTTCTCTGGTATTTGAATGGGGTATCTAGAGAGCCAAAACTCCAAAAGAGGGCCAAAAAGGGGTATTATATATCAAAAATATAAAAAAACAATCAACGAAAGGGAGAAGAGAGAGAGAGAGAGAGAATCAGACAATTAAAAAGCAAAAGCAAGACAAATTCCCCCCAACAGAGAATGAGATGATGAGCTCATCCTCGCCGTCCCCCGCGCCATCCTTGCAGCCCATTTTTTTTTCTTTTCCCCCTTTGCTGCTATTACTTGCTGCTGCTTGCTGTCTCTCCACTCAACTCCCTCTCGCTGCCGCTGATAAAACAAACCCCCTTAGTCGGCCGAAAAGGGAAATTAACCCTACGCTATTTCTGCTTCGGGAGATCACGCAATTATAGGCTGATTAAGCCGGAATTGCGTGATTCTTGGGTCCGGGCCGAGGTTGTTCCGGCGTCCACACCGCTGTCCATGTTGCTGCTGCTGAGTAATCCGCTGGTTGAGCCTTTGAATTGCCTCTTTGGGCTGACAACACCGTAAAGGGTAAAGTGCCAAAATGGGGTTCCCGTTTCTGGACATGCCGTCGCCCAAAAGGGAAATGCTGTGACATCCAGGTTCCGACTCTTCTGGACGGAGTGCTGCGGACAACTAATTACTACTCACTCCGTACTCTGTAACAAAGGCTGAAATTGAGCAGGTGTCCCTTGGTGAGGGGAATCAATTCGCCAGATCCGAATTTGAAAGTCGAAATGTACTATGCGTCAACATCTTGTAGTAGTCCTATATATGGTTGAAATCGAGGAATATCTCGCCATGCCCCTAGATATATATATATGATTGCAAGGGAAGGGTACCCACCAGCAACAAGAAACACCAGCTCCTCCCCCTTAACTGCTCACCAAACTCACCCAAAGAACTCATTATAGAAAACATAGGAGTACTCCGTAGTAATCCTTGGCTTGTGGAGGTGACCGTTTTCCTCGGCTTGGAATTGCTCTACACCTGCTCTTGGATGATCGACTTGATTAAGGAGTAACTAACTCTGTAGCTAGTTACCTAATCCGGAGTCATGGGGCCACCTCAGCTTCCGCAGTTAACTCGTTAGTGCGTCCTGTTTCTTGATAACTGCTCGTAACATCTCTGCACGCTCAAACAAAACTACTCTGTTCAAATTCAGTTCATTTTTCAAATCCATCAAATTCTGAGAGAATATTTCAGCTTTGTTTCTTAATTATAAAGTCTTAAACCTCTTTGTTGCATACAAGTGTTAAACCATCGCAAAAATGGCTTCAGTGGCTCTTGTCGGTGGAACTGGCCTGGTGGTACGTCATAAGTCAATCCCTGATCCCTGGAGACATTTCTGCAACTCAGAGACTCTCGCGCATACTACTATTCAATCGCGATTGGAGAGTAATGATAATAATGATGATAATAATAATAATAATAAATTAATTAATTAACTCATCCCCCATCAAACAGGGCTCCCACATCCTTACCACCCTGCTCCCTCACCCTTCAATCACCCACATAGAATTCCTCGCCCGCCGACCCCCTCCCAAATCCATCACCGACACAAACCCACAAAAGCTTTCAATATTCACCTCCCAAGATCCCCCCGCAACCTGGTCCTCCCACCTACGCACAGCAACCCACCCCGCCGCCGAAATCTTCTTCTCAACCCTAGCCACCACGCGCGCCAACGCTGGCGGTCTCGACGCCCAACGCGCCCTCGAGCACGACGCAAACCTCGAGCTTGCCCGCGCCGCCAAGGAAGCGGGTGCAAAGGTCTACGTCCTCGTCTCAGCGGCCGGGGCGAACGCGTCGTCGCGTTTCCCCTATCTGAAGCTGAAGGGGGATATTGAGGAGAGCATTTTGGCGCTGGGGTTTGAGCGGACGGTGATTTTGCGGCCTCTGATGATTGACGGGCAGAGGGAGGAGAGGAGGTTGGCCGAAGGGGTGGTGAGGGGAATTGCTGGGTTGGCCGGGCGGATTAGTAAGCCGTGGTTGAAGGATTGGTGGAGTCAGGATGCAGAGGAGATTGCGAAGGCGGCGGTAAGTGCGGGTGTCAGGGCGTGGAAGGGTGAAGGGGAGGGAGGGAAGGAGAAAGTTGTGGTGTTGGATGGTAGTGATATTGTGAGGCTTGGGAGGACGGAGTGGAAGGGGGATGGTTCATGAAGGGGAAAGGGGCTAATTAATAATCAAATTGCTGATGCGGTGGTGTTAAGTTTTGGTATTTTTTCTTTCTTTCTTTTTTTTCTTACGAAGTTCTATTATTATGTTGGAGAAGACTGATACGCAAAGTGAAATAAATTGTTTCAATTTTTTCGTTGGCGTTTAGCTGTTTCTCCTAATTCATATGACCTCATGCGTAACATACAGCGAATCAACCCAAAAAAATTAGCGAGACGATTTTCATATGCCAATTTGTCCCAATCCAAATGAAGAAGAAAGAAAAGGCCAAAGAGGGAATAACGTGAAAAATTCGTATCTCAAATCAATAAATACAAAATACAAAATAAAAATACACAACCAAAAGTCCCACATTCATTTTGTTGGTAACTTAATGAATGGTTCTTTCTTCTCGATAATTACCGTGCCACCATAACCAACCTTCTGCCCTTTCGGCGGTGACACTCTGCGGCTAGGTCCTTTCTCCACCCAATCACTCCTGCCGGCTTCGTCCGTATACTGCGAGACATCACGATTGGCAGGGCTGACTTCCAGAGGCCCTGCCATACTGTGGCCGTCATGCATAGCTTCATCCAACGAAGCCTCTCTTACCTTTTCCGGGGTCATGTAGGACAGGTCCCACGCTGCCCGCTGTCTGGCAACGGCGTTGTCCGAACCAGATTGTGAGTACTCGTGACGCTCCGTATTTATGGTATAGCGGCCGCCCGGGTCATTTTGGATATCGTTTGGCAATGTACTTTTGGGTTGTTTGTCATCTGTAGCGTAGGAACGTTGCTGAAATGCCTGTGCAGTTGTTGTGAGGCTAGTGCTAGGAATCTGCAACGAAGAGGCGGTTAGGTTGGGTGGGGAATGGCGGAGGAGGTTTTGGTGGACCCGCAGGATCCGCAGACTGGTACGAGTGGAAGCGTAACAGAGAGTGGCCATATTGAAGCAGATCACAAAAGGAAATAAACCTCGTTGATGTCCCTGATTTTGTGAATTCTGTTCGTCTTTTGACGGCTGCGGAGACAGAACGTTGGTATTTTTTTATTTTTTTATTTTGTATGGCAAACGGACGGATATGTGCAGAATGAATGGTAGATCTGAGGAAGGGCGATCAGCTTTCTCGTGGTTTGAAAACTGCACACCTTGTCGTCTCAATAATATAATGCTCAATTATGGAGGACTTACTGAGGGTACTATGTTAAATAGATACCGCAGTATGTGGATAGAACGAGTATCAAAAATCTCGCCCAGTTTCGATGCTTTGGTCGATTGAGGTTCTCGTTCACGCCAAAATATAGGAGTTATTTGCAATACATAATTCTCCCGTTGAAACCCTTTTACTAAAGAAAGGGACGATTCGGGATAATAGACTATTCTGCTATGTAATGCAGCGAGGTCTTCGTCGTGTACAAGAGCAGATGCAACTCCGGATGTTGTTAGTTAGCAAAGCGGGAGCTCCAAGCTTCCTCGGATATATGGTGACGTCATCGTCAACCACGTGCTCTCCTGTGCCCTCTGCCCTAACTCTTTTTTGTTTGAACGCATCATGCAGCCGCCCAAAAAGTCCAAAAGTACTAAAAGATACATGTAACTTTAATTATACTTTTTCTGGGCTCCCATGGGGAACAAGATATAGCAGAACTGTTTAAAAGCGGTATATGCAACTTGATGTTCGTCGGAGATATCAGTTCAACAGGCACCCAGCAATTCAACAACAAGTAGTACTACTCAGAACCCTCATATATTTTCTTCCATGCGGGCAGGAGCTCGGGACCATTGTAGTCCCCAAGTTGGACCTAGATCAGGCAACCGAGCAGGGGTTTAACCATCTCAATGCAAAATGCTAGCTCAATTGTGAGAGAATTTTCATGACAGAGAAGACAATCAAAGGATGGGATGACAATGCGACCAAAAGCGGAAGAACCGGCTGTCCTCGGGGAATGATGAATCACACATCGAAACAATGAGCGGTCATAATGTGCCAACTAGGTGCATAAAAATAAAAGGATACGTGTTTACTTGATCCCGTTGCCAACAATTAGGGCCGAGATGTCATGGAGAATCAGAGCAAGAAGTAACAAGGGAGCCAGATCAAATGAAAAAAGAAGGCAACCGATGAGATAGTCATGCTTGATTGACCCAAAAACAATTGCATAGCTCTGAGGACTACGCCGCCGAAAGGTGACTGATCATTGATCGTCATTGCGTCGTACCATTAGCAGAAGAATGGTTTTGCTTAGGGCAATCGACGCGATGGGAGAGAGGCTGGGGCAGTTTTAGTGCATGTTTTTTTTTTTTTTTTAAAAAAAAAAAAAATTAAAAAGGAGTAGAAAGAAGGACAATGAAGCTAAATGGAATCTATAGATAGCACTGAATTGGCGGTCAAGGGAGCAAGGCGTCCTCAAAGAACCAGCCTGGGGCTGTCAAGACGAGTCTTCTATGTAGCCCTGTTTCAAGGTGGCGAATCAGTGAACGGGTAGATGCCAGAGAAGGAATGAAGAACCCAAAAACAGAACACAATATCGTCAACAGGAGTTAAGGTGAGGGAAGATCATGCATGCTGGGGTACAGCACGCAGTAAGCACGCCCAGTAGCCACAAGAAAAATGGCGATGATCTGGATTGAAAGCTTTTCCTGAATAGAAAAAGGCAAGAGGAAAAACAAAGGAAAGGAAGAAAACTGAGTTTTCTATTCTATGTTGCAACTGTCAAATAGTCTAGGCAGAAGAGGGGGGGCTTACAGTAATTCCAATTGTAGCGGGGGCCAATTGAGCGCGCGTACATCGCATTCAAGTAGGCTGGTCGGCATGAAGATTACTGGTATGACCAGATGCAAGGCACTGCCGGTGCTATAAGAAACCCAGATAAAACCAAAACACAAAAAAAAACAAAAAAAACAAGGAAAGAAAAAGAAAAAAAAAGGCAAGATCGGGATGCGTCGATGCTAGCTAGCTTGCTCCCTCGTTGGATATGTTAAGTAGAGGAAGGGGTAGGAAGGTGAAGTGTGCAAAACAGGTTGAAGCAAGCCTTCGGGTAGAAATTCCGCTCACGCTATCAATGGCAAAAGTTAGCCGAAATGAAAGGAAAAGGGAGACGGAAGAGGGAGATATCCGTTGCGTTTCATTCACACAAGCTCGCATACATCAAATAATTTTGGACGTGGTACATTAGAGTTTCTGAAAGCGCGGAAGAGTGCCTGCCACGTCAAATGGTGCCTCCAAATTAGGGGACGTTCGAAACAAACATAAGTTAATAATAAAAAAAAAAATGAATCAGGCAAGGTGGGTAATTTTGCGCTATCCGTCAATTCCTCCTGTTCGTCAAGCAAATTGGGCGCAATTCACGGCACAGCAGCCTAGGTTTTTCCAGTTGGTCCAATATCGTCACACACTAGACGCAATTTACCCTTCGCGGATCTGCCATGATGATTACCCTAGAGACGGGCTAATCCCAATGGGAGGGCATGATACAGCTAGCAAGGTTCACTGAAGAAAGATAGCAAAATCGGCGGCGTAGGGAACCAAATATGCCAGGTCAACTAGGGGGGGGCCCCATGGAAAATTAGGTGAGAAAACAAGTTAGCAGCCATGCCACCTGGCAAACAGGCGGGGTACCAAAGGGAATCAAGGCCAGGATTTCGCAATGTGGCACCACTAAGACTAGAAGCTGGTTAAAGGGGCCCGCAAGATTTGTGACAAATCCGCTCGAAATGGCGAATTTAGCATAAGGCTAGAAATGAACGACAGAAAAAGCAAGATGGTGTGAGAGCAAGGCCAAAGATAACTATTCAAGCGTCGCACATGAATCGTACAGACCCGAATTCGAACGGTGACCAGCCCCATCCTGCAAATGAAACGCCATCGGAGCTATATGCCACCATCTAGAATCGACTGGACGTTTCACAGCCCCTATGGTAGATCCTGGGTTGCTCTTAAAGCTGGCGCGGTGCACCCTGGCTCGACGGGGTGCTGTGCTGCTGATTCACTATGTATCCGGCCCATAGAATGCAGAGATAGGACATGTATGGTCCACTCTGAAGCTTAAAGTCCAAAGGTGTTCTCCGCATCCCCAATTGCTGCATCCTGGCATGCAAGAGTGAGACTTACTTTGGCTCCTCCAGATCACCTGAGTAATTTAGACCCAGCCGTGTGGATACTCAATTGGGGCTAGAAATTCAATTTCAACCTTCAAAAGGTGGATAAAGAACAGCAGGGGCATTCCAAATATGTCTTGACAGGAGATATTGCAGTCAAATTCACTTGTCATTTGAGCACACATTATAGTAGCAGCAAATAATTGGATATATTATGTCTTAATTCATCGCGTTTCATATCAACACAGTTCAATACCTTGTAAATGTAAACAAACGAAACAAAATTAGGTTGACCGATATGATTCAACAAGGGGCCAGGAATAACAAAGCTGGCAACAACGGCATGTTGACGAGGCAGAAACAATCCAAAGAGACTCATTCGCTCGTATTAATGCCATGCAGTCGCCTCATCATTGTTCTTCACCCTACCGACTCATCCGCAGTTGCCTCGACCCATTAGTGAAACTCAATTTTGCAAGGCTCCAAATGCAGCGTCATATAGACTGGAGCGTATCGGAGAATGAAAGACGGCTAGGGAGAAAGTAATTTCACACTGAGATTCCGGAGTACCTGAGATTGCGGCGTCGCACACGCGTCGTTATTGATACAACATTCATGCATCTTAGAACGGAGAAGATAGATGCCTATCATACGGAAGGTCAGCATGGCAAACGTTCTCTTGATCCAAAACTTGTCAGGATGATACCCTGCAAAGATCTAATATAGAAAACTCTTTTGACCAGACGACTCACGCCACGTCACGAAGGCCTGTAAAGTCTAGCGCAGTAATTGTTGTAGAGCGGGGATATCAAATTCATGTTAACGAGTGGCAGGTCCAGCACCCTGTCTGTTATCCCAACGGGGAAGGATTATGTGGTGTCCCACATGTTGAAAACGGCGCACTAAAGAGGCGCTGTCAGAGAGGTGACAGCGAAGGGTGATTGAACTGCAGGGCCAGCAGCGATGGTTGGAAACATTGGGGCTCCTCAGCCATCTAGTTTAAACCTTGACAGCTATGAAAGCCGGTAGCAGACGGACGAGAAGAATTGACATCCACAAAAATTGAAAATGGTGACACATGTCGCTCTTTCATGCGAAGAAACGAACGGAAAGGAAGGCCTGCAGGTGAGGAGGCAACGTCTTGTTCAGCTAGACTAAAATGACCAACACCACAAGTGTGATAGGAAACTCATGGAGATTCCTGCAGGAAGATGATAGATATCACACATGCAATGCCAATGACGGAATGGAAAGAAACTAAAGGTGTGGGTTAGGTTGCATAACAAGTTTCCCAGATGGAGCATGAATGCCAAGTAAATGCCGCATTGACGTTTCGCCTCTATAGCTGATATTCCAGTTGGATTTGTCGGGAGTGTAAAAGAAGAGATATCCGAAACGATTGGATTGATTGGGCATGATGGCCCAAAGAAATCAAGTTACGCCGAACCCAGACCGTTAAGTGGGGACTACCGTAGCTCCGAATATCAATATCAATCTCGTGAACGATAGAAGATGTGGCCGCCATCAAGGGGGTGTCCACACGGAATCGTGGACGGCTGGCACGAATGAGGCTCCTGCCGCAGGCTCAGCACATTGATCAACGTCAAAGTAAGATTCGGCGGAAACTAAAGGGCGGGGAAGGACAGGCAACCAAGGTTCTCCGGCTGGGGAAGAGGATGAGGTGTCCAGGGGGTAGGACGCCACCATCAATCGGATAAGAGGAGGGGTTCCAAACAGGAGGGGTGAAATCAAATGAAGTTGGATGACGGCGCGAGATACCGATGCCACGACAACCATGTCGAGCGAATATGCACTCGTTGCCCAACCAAAAAAACTAGATATCATTTTGCAGCGCCGGAAGGAACCATAAAAGGAGGGTTGTGCAATGGAGCTCCGCTTTTTCAAGGTCAAGTATCCTGGCTAGTTCGGGTCCAGATACAGGTATGAGGTGATATGTCCAACTCAAACGATCTGCGATGGGCAGACACGCAGATGTTGATGGCATTGATCAGCAGTGTGGATGAAGGCATACGGGTGAAAGGCTTTGGCAAAAAAAATCTGCAATCAGTTCGAAACATAAATATCATGAGGAACCCCAAGATATTCAGCATTGTCCAGCACCACTCCAGTCCAAAATATAATCTCGGCAGACACTTGTGATTCCAAGCAAGTCATCCACGGTAGCACACCTTAAAGAAACTCTTCCTCTGTCAGTCCAGTATCCTTCGGCCATAAAAGCCTACCCTATCGATTCCACTCTTCAGAAAAGGATCTACCCGGTGACCAATAGAAACCCTTCAATATCCTGAAACATAGTCAAGGGGAGAACACAAGCCGGTAGGTAACAATGCAGCCTTATGATTGACTACCAGCTAACCGGTTTCATAGCCATGTGCTTTTATAACCAGAAGAAATTCTCCTGTGGAGACTGGGCTTGGGGCACTTTTGCAGCCCGCTGTAACCATGAATACCGAATGGGTGAGACCTGCGGCATGAAACTCGTTCACAATACCGAAAATATCCAAACACAATGTAAACTGTGCGAGAAAATCGATATCAAATGCCGCCGACGAATCGCCGAGCTCGAGCGAATCGCAAGGTGGCACCGAGAAGGCGGTACATTGAAAGCCTCAATGGAAAAGGCCAGTGCCCAAGTGAAGGAACTGGAGCAAGAGATTAGGCAGTTGGAGTATGAGAGGCAGATGAAACAGAAGAACATTGGCAAGTAACCTGGCTTGAGAAACGAGACGCGGGAAAATGCCGGCGGCATACAAAGATATGGAACGTTCCTAAAATCAGAGCGAAACTGCCCCTCCTCTTTCCTTTTTCTTATCATATTTCTTCATGATTCATGTTTCATGTTCCACTGTTATTTCATAATATCCACTTGTTTTTATGATTTCGGGGTTTCACATCATTCCATGTTTATTTCGCTGGGTAAGGGATTTGGAAAAACAAAAGGTGCTGGGGCCGCTGATGGCAGCTGGTGGGGAAACATGTTCAAGGAAGACGGGGATAAATATTTAGGCTTAGCGTTTTAGGTCCCTTTGTTCAAGGGCAATTGTTTGCCAATGAATTTATAAGTTTTTTGCCTTTCACCCTCACTATTCGTGAGTCCAATGTGACAGTAATTAAGCGCCTGTATGGTTTCGAGAGAGGGGTTGCTCCTCGCCCAATGGTTGAAAAGATATGGTAACGCTAGCGCGAAGGCAGGTAGTGTAGGGGCAAGACTGCCGGTATGAACTTTATATCAAATAACAAAGTTGATTTAATACATAAAATGATGGACTCCCGGCGGTTGGCTAGAGGTTGATATCAACAGGTTAGAGTTGACGTTGTTTTGTTTGATGCCAACAGATGAAGTTGGGATGTCAGCCAGAGGGGTGAGTGACGTAAGCTACCCATGCGCCGCGTATTCATCAGTACGCAGATTAGACGCGCTCCTAATGACAGGCCTCTTTTTGCGGTAAGATCACGTGCTGCTGCTACAAGCGACCGTTCGTGCCCTGCACCACAGTCTTGAATTTGAAAAAAAGTATCCAGAGTACCAGCTCACTGCGAATCTATCCAGGCCAAGCTAAATTCTAAATTGGGGAAGCGACACCATGAGTGTAGTATACCTTCCATACCGTCACCATTGGCGGGAATCAAATGTTATCAAGAATTAACATCCATCCCGAGGATTAGAGAGATAAGGAAAAGAACAGATATTCTGTGTCCGCCGGGTAACAAAAATAGACTTGACAAAACCGCTATAGTTGAACAACGTGCACCTTTAAAACAAAAGATAGAAAAGATTCGTCTCAAGAGCTGTGGTACACGATGTGGGGACATTATTGGTACAGCCATGATTGCTCGTAACTCCCATCCGTTCTCTACCCGGTTTCCTGGTCAGGCTCCTTGGCCAAACCGTGCTCCCGCAGCAAAGCATCGATCTCATCAGCACCCCAGAGGTGGTGATATATCTGCCCTTCCTTGGTTTTTCCTACCGTCGCAAATTCAACTATAAGTAAGGTAAAAAGAAGTTAGCATAGCTCAAAAGTCAAATCAACAAGAAAAGGAAACAGCATTTCAGGGAGGGAGAAACTAACTCTTCTCGCTGCTCAGCTTCGTCGAATCCATAGTCTTGCTCAGCACCTTCACTGCCATTCCACAAGCCTCCTTCAAATCGCAATCTTCTTTATAATCCTGCTTCAATAAACTCTGAGCGCTGGCATTGTTTGCGCCCACGCTAGTCGCCTTCCATCCTCCATAGTTTCCACTGGGGTTACTCTGGTACAGCTGGAACTGTCGGAGGGGATCGTAGCCAGCATAAATGAATGAAACACCAAACGGCCGTAGCCCACCGTGTTGTGTATAGCCCTGTTTCAAATCACAGAGGCGGCGAACGAGCTGTTCACAGGGGATCTCCTCATTGTAAGTGAGGAGATAACGTTGGGCGGCTTGGCGAGCGTAGTTGATGAGGATGTTGGCATCCGCTGTCATTCCAGCCACGGCGCATATCATGTTACTGCGAGGTAAATTAATTATCTTTCCCTTGTTTTCTCACTGCTATATAGGGGTGGATGTAGGAAGTTTTTCAACCATACTCGTTCAGTATATAGAGCTTCTCTGCAGATGTGTCTTGTTCCAGTAGTTTGCTAGTCACTTTCCTCTCTGCGGCCAGAACAATTCCATCTTGTGCTAGTATTCCAAGGGCCGTGCCGGCGTGCGAGATGGCCTCTAGGGCATATTCGACCTGGTAAAGACGGCCTTCGGGCGAGAAGATCGTAGTCTAGAAAGTAGCAGAAGGTAAGTAAAAGATCGAGGAAGATGGGGAAAGGTAGAATAGTTACCCTGGAATCGTATCTTCTGGACATCTTTGCTGGATTCTATATGGCAATTTTGAAGGTAGATGTAGAATTTGCTCAGGATAAAGCAGTGTGGTTGGTCGTGGGGGAAATTGCTGTTCTGTTGTATGTCGAGGTGTTGGGTTAAGCTGGATGTCGTTGCTTGGGCGAGCTTCCTCCAGGCAAACTTCCCTCACGCGTCCAACAGCAGCAGAAGCTCGGACCAACCCAGCTGGTCCAGCATCGATATCAATTTTCCCAGCACACCACAACAAACACCTGGGAACAACAAAGCCACATATGTTAAAGAATGTACAGCACTCTTGAAATATAACTCTTTTATGATACACTACCTGGAGAATTGAGCACTCGCGGCAAAGATGCTCAAATCTACCTATTCCACTTTAAACCCACTCCCGCCCGGGTGGACAGAGCACAAAGCTCCATCAGGTACCCTGACCCCCGGTTTCGCGCAAATTCCCCGTTACTTAAAAGTTACTGATTGTTTAAAAAAAAAGGTCATCTCTATTACTATAATGCCCAAACTAAACAGTCGACATATAAGAGACCTTCTGCGCTTCCTTCAGAGCTCCACCCAACGGGTGCACTCCCTACTCAACCCCCTTCTGGCTTCCCAGCGGCTTTTGCCAGCGGCCCAGCTTCAGGCTTCGCGCATCAGGCGCAACTTGGATATCCACCGTTCAACATAGCAGATAGTTTTGACAAATTCCGCAGAGACAATACCGGTCAAAGGCGGGGCCACGATAGACGACCCCGCCACCCAGAGGATCGGCCAAAATCTAAGCATCCCATCCCCGGTTGCGACCCATGGGTTCTCGTGAAAACAAAATTGGGTCGTCGATTTGTCCATAATCCGGATACTAACGAGAGCTTCTGGAAATTCCCAGCTGATGTTTTGAAAGGGGTGGTGGAGTATGATCGGCTTGAACGAGAAACAAAAGAACGGAGGGTGCGGGGTGAATTAGGCGGGGAGGCCCAACCAGATGCAGGGGAGCCCAAAGACGTGCCACCTGAATTGGAACGGTCAGCATTCAGTCGGAATGAACCTGCAATGAGCGGGGAGGAAGAATACAGCGATGAGTATGAGGAGGTTGAGGTAACAGATGATGAAGCATCGGAAGCGGATATATCACCCAAAAGAGCAAGAAGCGATGGAGAGACTGATCGGGCTCATCATGTCGAATTTAATGAAGATGATATTGAATATCAACTCGCGGCTATGGGTGAAGCTTACGGGTTGGACCCTGGCGAGTATGGTGAACCAAACGAAGAGGGGTGGGAAGAAGGAGCAGAGGGTCTGCCACTTACGGAAGAGGACTCCACGGCTCTGTTTCGCGATTTACTCGATGATTTCCGAATAAACCCTTACACTCCATGGGAGAAGTTAATTGAGGAGGGTAAAATCATTGATGATACCAGATACACGATACTGCCCAACATGAAATCGCGCCGTGAGGCCTGGTCCGATTGGAGCCGTGACCGGATACAAGAACTGAAAGAACGAAGGGAAAAGGAAGAGAAGAAAGATCCTCGAATCCGCTACCTCGCATTCCTACAGGAATATGCCACACCGAAACTATACTGGCCAGAATTCAAGCGTAAATACAGAAAAGAACCGGAAATGAAGGATAGCCATCTATCTGATAAAGACAAGGAAAAATATTACCGGGACCACATATCACGCCTTAAGCTGCCAGAGAGTACTCGAAAATCAGACCTTTCCGCACTTCTCAAATCCACGCCACTCCACATGCTTAACAGATCGTCGACGTCAGACACACTTCCTGCCAGTATGGTCACAGACCTACGATACATCTCACTACCGCCCAAGGTTCGCGACCCGCTAATTGAGGCATACATATCAACGTTACCTCCAGCACCTGAACCACAAGACATCCCTGTTGAGGAACAGATGGAACGGGATAGACGACGAGCTGAACGGGAGAAGCGGGAGAAGGCTCTTGCTGAGCGGGAGTTGCGGGTTCAGGAGCAAAAACGAAAGCAAAGGAGTGCTGTGATGCATGGAAGGGACATGCTACAACAGGGAGAAGCGGAACTTGAAATGGCGATGAGGGTTGGCAAGGCAGGGTTGAAAAGTCATATGGAGCCAGATATGGCAGCTGGAGATCGCTCTGAAGCCGGCGAGGGGTAGTCAGCATCCCAGTTGTAAGTATATAAGTAAGTTGACATTTAGAAGATACCAATCAAATGCCCCGTTGATCATAGAGCCAGGAACCCCTGCCGAACAGACTGTGAAGTAATCCATAAAAAAAAGGGTATCATCAGCAGATATATATTACATATATTGGAAGTTCAAACGTTCACATAGGACCTCACGTAACATGTGTCACTTCCGTATCACCTCCCATCTATCTAAATCTCCAGTTGTCCCAGCCTTCATCCTCCTCTTCATCTTCATCTTCATCCTCATCCCCCTCATCCCCCTCATCCCCCTCATCCCCCTCATCCCCCTCATCCCTCTCCCCTCCACTTTCACCCTGCCCCATCGCTTCTTCACCCACACCTTTACCGACACCCGCATCCTCACCCTGAACAACCCCAGGCTCTCGCTCGCTAATGACCCTCCTCCGAATCTCATCCCTCATTTCCTTCAACCGCCTAACCCTCTCCTCAAGTTGATCCATCTCATCAAATTCCTCCTCCAACAACCTCGCCGCATCCTCTTTCTCAAAGGACATCTCCTGCTCACGCATCCGCAGCTGCGCCTGCTGATCTATCTTCTCGCGCTCCGCCAGCTCAGCCGCTGACAACGGAGCCGCAGAAATAGTGGCGCCGGCCAGAAGTGCTGCGGGACGTGCGGTGGGTACCATTTTTGTGGGTGCGGCGACTTCGCGCTCGAATAATGCCCATTCGTCTTCGTCGATCGATTGTGATTGCGTCGGGGGTTGGGATTGTGGTAGCTGTGGATGTGGTTTCGCTTGTCGCGGGGAGGTGACTGATTGTAGGAGGGGTTCAGACGCGCGTGGGGAGTGGTTTTGATCATCTTCATCTGCTTCTTCTTCTTCTTCTTCTAGTCCAATGTTTGTAGGCTCCGCTAATATCGATGTATCTGGTACAGCTGCACTGTCGCCATGGTTTCCTGGTTGATCCCGCTGGTGGCCTTCATTTTGTGCGATCTCCTCCTGTGTGGCTTTTGATTTTTTGCGCACGTCGTCTTGCTGTTCTGGCTCAAGCTTTCGTTTCTTAGTTGGTCTGGCTGCGGAAGAGTTATTTGAATCGGTGGCTCGACGAGAAGCCAGCTCGTTGCGGAGTAAGGCCCGGATGTCAGCCATAACGTAAGAGAGGGGAGCTGTGGATTGAATACAATTCAGATAGTAAAGTTAAAACTGGGCATGTGTTATCTGTAACTCGGTTAGGTCTTCTAGATGCGATGAATACTCGAAGTTTGTGCAAGGAGTATAAAAATCTAGAAGGTTCACTTAATATACGCCCATGTACTCCGTACTCCGTGATGGAAGTTCAACCTATCGACCTTCCGCAGGCGGGAGCATTGTCGCGTACAGCTCTAGTCCAAATTTAGCCTAGTACAATCGCCAAGCCGACCATTCATCACTTCTTTTGCACGTGATCACACTATTCTTCATTTGAGTTTAGCGCCGTCGTTCTCCTGCCTTCTCCTCATCGCGACGTCGCAATTCCACAGCAACATTTTCACAAACATCAACGCTTCGCACATCTCAGCCCCATCAGCTTAGTGCTCAGAGGTATCACCAGCTGCTCGACAGAAGCTTCACAAGTTAATTGCTAGATTGGTTCTCCGTCGCTCCCGAACCCGGATTCTGGAAATTGGCTAAGAAAAGGTGATCCTCCCTAGCTACCACCCAGATACAGTGCAAGGAGAGCACCACCTACAGTACAGCAACGTGTTGAAGAGGAGTTAGCTCTGGGGGCAAACAAAAACATCAACACACATTTGCACAATTGTTGGATGGAGGAGTAAATTTGAGGGTCTGGCAGAGGGACGCAAACCATACAAAAAAAAAAGAAGAGTGGTGTTTTCTCCACACTTCAGTTATCTTGTGTATTACATACTTCCATGCTGTAGAGGAGGAGGCAAGACCGGTATTCCATTTGCTTTGCAAGAATCAGGCCAAAGTTCAACCTTCTCAGCAACTGCTCTCTATCTACTTGTAGTCTATTTCATACTTTGAGCGTGTCACCAATTCGACACCATGGCCGGTAAGCCTATTTGTATCCCAGCTGTTATTTAAGTATTTTGGTCCCTGCCAAATTCTGTTGGAATGTGTGGTGACAAATGCGCGTGCACAGCAAGCAGTGTCGCGGTATCTGGAACTTAATGCTAACTCCTATTTCAATCGAACAGACGAACCACGGCGCTCAGGGAGAGCGACAAAAGGTCAGCATACGAAAAATAACGAGCTACCAGAAATGGCACCCGCGAAACGCAAGGGGAAAACATCAGGCAAGGCACAGAAGCAAACTTCCAACGAACCGACCCCTACCCCCAACGAAGAGGAGGACGAGATTATACGTTGCATATGTGGTGAATATGAGGAGGAGGAAGACGTGGAACGCGATATGATATGCTGCGACAAATGCTCTGCATGGCAACACAACGATTGCATGGGACTCACTTTCCCTAAGGGCCAGGAACCTGCAGAGTATTTTTGTGAACAATGTAAACCGGAAAATCATAAGGAGCTTCTGGATAAGATGGCCCGTGGCGAGAAGCCCTGGGAAGAGGCCGCAAGACTTAGAGCCCTGGCTGCGGAGGAGAAAAAGGCCCGGAGGAAGAAAGGGGGAAAACGTGGCAGGAAGTCTGCCCGGCCAAGCGATATCAAGTCAGATGTGGGGGAGGAGGGTGCGAAAAGCGCTTCTGCAACCCCAGCGAAAGAGACTCCAGTGGCTGCTCCGCCTAGCAGTGATAAAGTCAGCCCTGCGGTATCTGGAGAAGCTCCTCCCAACGGCCCACCTAGCAGCCAGAAACGTAAGTTTGATGAGCAGGAAGTTAGCCAACGCGAACCGGTATGTGCTCCCCCCCATTATACCCTAAAATACTCGTATACTGATACTCTACTTGCAGGGCCCAAAACAGAAACTCCAGCGTTTGTCGACGGGCGGCCAAGTCGGTGCCCCGGAGGTGAAGACGCCGACTGCGCATCGGAAGCAAAGTGTGTCCAGTGTACAATCTGCTCAGGAACAGAAAAGTGCAAGGTCGCCCACTGAGGGGACAGGAGGCCCGTCAGACCTTCAGAGTCTGGCCAGGAGGAATGTGGCAAATGCGCTAGTCAAACTCTTCGTAGAACAGGCGACGTCTGCCCAGCAACAAGGCGCGTATACAGTGCCACCTGGGAAGACGAAGGAAGCTGTCGGTGAAAATCTGGGACTCGCAATTGAACATGCCATGTATAAACTTCTCTGTGGAGGTACGGGAGAACCTAGTGAAGCCTATAAGCAACAGATGCGGACCATCCTATTCAATGTAAGGAAGAATACTTCGCTACGTGATAGTCTGCTCGTAGGAAGTATTTCTCCAGACACACTCGCCACCATGAGCACCCAAGACATGGCTAGCAAGGAGTTACGGCAAAAGGATGATGAAATCAAGCGAGAGGCTGAGCGGCAGCACATTATTATACAAGAACAAGGCCCCCGCATCAGACGTACACATAAGGGGGAGGAGTTGATTGAAGACGATTCACAGCACGCTTCAACCGAGTCAATCTTCTCGGCTGCGCCAGCTCGCCGCGACACTTTGCATGACTCCGAACCGCATTCCGCTACAAGTCCTACCAGGGCTCGACCAGCTAGCCCGAGCATTGCACATCAGCCTGAGTTCAGGGAATATCGAGGTTCAATGGATCGTGCAGCAGGCGATCACCGTCCCCAGCCCATTGATACCACCGACGGAGATAAACGACGCACTTCAGGGTCAGCCTTCAACATTCAAAATGTCTGGTCGAACGTCCAATCACCAAGTTCTGCGCCTCATGATAAGCCATTCCCCCCAGCTCCACTATCGCATCAGGAAGTTCATCCCGGTCACAAAGTACAAGCCGACGCAGAAATCGACCAGTTGCTCAAGGATGAAGATGTCGATTCTCCACCTTACTCTCCAAAGGACTTCCATGGAGATGGTGAAATCTGGCGTGGCAAAGTATCGATGAGCCCCGTTGCTGACTTCTCCGCCACGGCGAGACACGTTGCTGGAGCAGACCTCAGCGGAAGAATCCCTTGGGAACAATTGATCCCTTCCACTTTGGTAATCGATGGCCGTATCGAAACGCAGCTGGCCACAAACTACTTGTGCGGTCTCCGCTTTAGTCAGACGACTGATGTATCTGTTAACGCAATTTCGCCCCCAATCGCCCCACACGACAATGCAGAATTCCAAAAGCTTTTCGAATATTTCCTCCAGCGCAAACGGTTCGGCGTTATCGGCAAACATCCCCACCCCACCGTAAAGGATACGTACATCATCCCCATCGAAGCAGGCCACAGCAAGAAACCCGAATTCATCGAACTCTTGGAAAACAATGGCCTCGAAGACCCTACCCCAGAGCGAACCCTGCTCGTCGTTTTCGTTGTGAAGACAAATAACCACCATAGCCCGCCCATTGGGCACCCGACACCGCAGGAACCTGCTTATACTTCCGCTAGCCCCTTGACTGCCACCCCAGGCTCTGCCCCGCCCCAATCTCAATACATCCCCGCCCCTGCCACGTCGAGCGGTACGGCACCGGTCTTTCCGACAGCGGCGTCGGCATCACACGCTGGCGCGACAGCAGCAGACGGCTTCAACCAACCCCAGCCACATCCCCAGCCACACCAGTACACTACAGCCTCTCATACATCCGAGCCGCCGCAAAACCTCACCGGAAAGTCTGCCGCTGCGCAGGTCCTCGGACCCTTAGCGACGTCGCCAGCTGTGGAACAACTATTGCAACAGGCGCCGAATTCTGACGTGGAGCAGCTCAAACTCATCGCGGGCATCCTGGCTCAGAATCCCGCTGCAGCAAATGATTATCAATTACTAGTGACCAAGATTGTTGAGAATACGAATGGGAAGGTGCAGTGAAATTGTCCCGTTGGCGATCATCTCCATTTCTTTCTCTTTTCCCTTTTTTATCGGTTCCTTTAGTAAGGTTTCTGTCTCCCCTTTTGCCCACTTTCTTGTTTCTTGAGTACAATACTGCATCAATGGCAGTTTTCTTCAAATACGGGTGTTGTCTTCTTCTAGTGCTTGTACTTAAAATGGATGGAAGGATTGTTCAATGCTTTTAGTGGGTTTGTCATTAATATTGTTACCACTGGCAGGGGGGGAAAAGTGTGGTAAGGGGTTTTACCCATTTCTTTCCCTTTTTCCCTCTCGTTCAGCTTCACCACAAGAAAGCAGGAGTTGTTGGTTGGTTTTGTTATTCTCAATTCAAAATTTGTCACGTCTTTTCTAGTAATTTCTTCTTATAAAATTTCCTTTCCTTTCCTCCTTTCAACCCTTCTCCCCACTCTTCCTTTTCTATTGTCCGATTTATAGCTATTCTCCTCTGTCTAGGCCGGTGTCATGTATATAGGAGTTGAAATGTTCGAAGGGCTAGGCTCGTTTTGCGCTGACTTCTTTTATTTCTTCTACCTATTTGTGTTCCCCTCCCCTGCCTGCTACTTTCTTCTCTGTTTCTCCCAGCTCGTGTCCATGTATGTGTTGTGTGTAATAGTTAAACCCTGCGCCGTCTTTATTTGAACCTGTACTGTACTGTACTGTGTGTACATACATTAAGGTACATATGAAAATCTTTTGGCAATGCGTAATTTATTTTTGCCGATTTTTAACTGCTGAAACTGGCCAGTGTCTATTTTCTGTAACCTAGTTTTGTAGCCAGTTTTATTTCAGGAGACTTTGAAAAAGGCCCCAAATATCATTTTTGCAGTGGTCCGAGTTGGTAGTGGTCGGGCATTAGATTATATCGTATGCTTGTGAAACATGTGACGAATTTGTATGAAAATTCAATCGAGGCTATAAAATACGTTTCCTCGCCTCAAAGCAACACATCTGTGAAGTTTGCCCAATTCTCCTGAGGGCGCTCAGCGCACGGCTTGGAAGGGAAGAATTTGTGCCATGGTGAAACCACAATGGTATATGAATTACACACTATAAATTTTGTCAAGGTAACCATATTCTGGCCGTAGGATTATTTTGCGTAGGAATTAACAACCCAAAATATGTCAAAATAGACGAAAACCTTGCCTACTTCAAGAGCAAACCATTAACGCCAGCGCTATGCATATTCTCCCGCGCCTGAATAAATGGGATACAGAGTGGCAGTGGGTTTCCTCTACCACCGCCCTCCTCTACCCTTGTAACCTCTGTAACCGCCTCCACCACCTCCAGTCCGATACGGTCCTCGGCCTCCACCCGCTCTAGATCCCCAGCCGCCTTCATTATCATAATCGCCACGGCCAGACGGGCCATCATCGTGTCTGGAGGGTGGTTGGCCTTTCAACTCCTTCTGTAAGATACCAAAAGTCTCGCGCATCTTCGCGTAGCCAAGGTGCATTTTACCGAAAAAGTGATCCGCCAAACGGCGATCGTTATCTAGACGGCTAAGATATGCGCCGCATACATCGCAGACTTGTAACTTCTGATGGCCCGAAGGCCCAGATGTGTCGGAGAGGGCTTTCAGCTCGCGTTCGCAGGTCTCTTTTTGGTGTTTTGCGGTGCGGACTTTGTGGAATTCGTTGAGGGCTGTGGAGACGGAGCCCATCTCGCTGAGAATGGAGACTTCGAGAAGCCCGTTGCTTATGGTTTTTGAGAGGTCGGATATTTGTTTTAGCTGGGTGAGAGGGTATTAATTAGTTAGTGAATGTGCATGTTGCTGGGATGTGGCTATCAGGTTTTGCGAGAAAAAGAAAGAATTACAAGGAAAAGACACATGATAATATAAAGTAGAATGACATACCAGGCTGTTTGTTTGACGGATTTCATCCGGCGTCTTTTCTAATCGTCGCTGTGCCGAATCAATCCTCCGGTTGCAGTCGTCGATGTATTTTTGCATATCCCGTAGATAATCATATTCAAAGCCCCATTTTGACCTTTCATGCGCCGACGCAGCTTCATACTCCGCTTTTAGCCCTTCGCTATGGACCTTTGGACACGGGCCTAAGTCTTGTTTGGTATTTGTGAAGAGGTCGTGGGGACATGTGCCGACGATGTAGGAGCGGCACACTTTGGGGTCTGTAATTTGGAGTTGGGAGTTGCGCGAGCCACCGAAGCCAACCATTTGATCCGCTGCATATACTTATTAGTTCGCTATTTTTATTCAAAAACGATCGAATAGAAAGGCGATGCGTCCAGAGAAAACATACCGCCCATAAGCTGCTCAAGCAGCTTCCTCTGCTCTGCCGCCATTGTCAAAGAAGAATTGATATCTCTGTCGTAACGAACCGCAGTGACGAATTCGCGCACGGGAAGCGATCTGGTATTGGATAGACAGGATTGTTGTAGGTGATTTCCCAGTAAGTACAGTCGGGGGAAACTATTTCTTGAATTAGCTTGGGTGATCACTCCAAGAGGGCTAACACTGAACTTCTTCGTACTTGTATCGCCTATCGCGCCAACATTTCGCATTAGCGCGAGTATCAGTTTCGCTTATAATCACGTGATATATATATCGCTCACGCCACGGACAGTCAACGTACATCCATCTAGAAACAGATAGACAGCTATACAACTTGTCTACACTTCGTTCTTTTCATTGAGTAGAGACACTTACAATCGCAAACCGCGTTGTGTAGTCTCTCACAACATGACGGCATGATTTTCAATCTCCTCTTTTTCCTCTGCATCCTCCTTGCATCGCTGTTGCCAGCTGTTTCCACTGCAGCCGAGTATCATGAGCAGCTAGTCCTCCGCCCTCTACCCCCTTCGTCTCTGTTAGGATCGTTTAATTTTCGCAGCAATGCGTCGCTTGATGGCTTTGAGCATCAAAATTTTCGATATTTCCCACGTTCTTTAGGTCAGATCCTTCAGCATGCGAACACTAAGGAGCTACATTTGAGGTTTACTACAGGTCGGTGGGATGCGGAGAGTTGGGGCGAACGGCCATGGCATGGATTCAAAGAGGGCGGGACAGGTGTTGAATTGTGGGCATGGATAGATGCGGATACGGATGAGGTGTGAGTTTTGGGGCAATTAATCGTAAAGTGACCAGCAGAGTGACCAAGGATACCAACTAACAAAATGTTGATTTCTGCAGCGCGTATTCCAAATGGACAACTCTTACCCAATCTCTATCCGGCCTATTCTGCGCGTCATTAAATTTCGTTGATTCCACGCGAACTACGCGACCTGTGGTGACGTTTGAACCCATGGGAAATCATTCTTCGAGGCCTCTCCATCTATTACATGGAACGCTCCCCGGCGAGGTAGTATGTACGGAGAACCTTACACCGTTCCTCAAACTGCTGCCATGCAAAGGTAAAGCCGGAATTTCCAGCCTTTTCGATGGGCATAGACTGTTTGATGCCTCGTGGCAGAGCATGTCAATTGACGTTCGACCCACTTGTCCAGACGATGCAGACGGATGCCAGATCGAAATAGAGCAGACAGTAGATATGGTTTTAGATGTGGAGCGAGCGAAGAGGCCAAGAGGTCAGCGCTGCTAGTTATTATCTACTCTGTGTCCTCCCCCGTCTCTTTCTAACTATAAATATTAGATAATCCTATTCCGCGCCCTGTCCCTACTGAAAAGCTAGTCTGCGATCAATCCAAACCGTACAACTCCCGTGATACATGTTATCCAGTGGGCAAAAGTGCAGATCAGGGCTGGCGCTTATCAGAAGTGTTTGGCCGTGACATCCCAGGTGGATGTCCTCTAACAGAGGAAGAAGAAAATAAAAGGAAGCATGTGTGTATCAAAGTCCCCAACGATCGGGACGTGCTTGTCACTGCTGGGGCAATCGAGAGGATGTCTCCCGACGGCCTTTCTCGTTGCTACTCACTCCTCGACGACTTCCCTTTCGATCTAGTTTTACCGCCTCAATCACAACCGTCTGAAGTACCCCTAGAGCAGCCCGTCCTTCGCGCAGAGAGAACGATAATCGGCCACGGCCAAGAGCGAGGCGGCATGCGATCAATCCTAACTAACCCGTCAAAGATCAACCCCGTTCAATTTATATATTTCGAGACTCTCCCGTGGTTCATTCGACCATACATACACACCCTCAAAGCAAAGGTGACAAATCAGAATGGCACTGTCGCCTCCATCCCAACGTCCGATATCATCACAGACATCTTCTACCGCCCAGCCCTCGATAGGAAGCGCGGAACTCAGCTGGAACTCATCCTTTCGGTCCCCGCAGCATCCACTGTAACATTAGTCTACGATTTCGAAAAGGCCATCCTCCGCTACACTGAGTACCCGCCCGACGCCAACCGTGGATTCAATGTTGCTCCAGCAGTCATCCGATTACTCGGTGACGGGAACACAGCAGATGCCCCAGGAGAAGTACCCATTACACAGCCACAGCCACCAATCTACCTACGCACGACTAGCCTGCTATTACCACTCCCCACACCAGATTTCAGTATGCCGTACAACGTGATCATATTGACGAGTACGGTCATGGCGCTGGCGTTCGGAAGCATTTTTAACATTCTTGTTCGCCGCCTTGTTGCTGTCGAAGAGGCGCCGGAGAGTGGAATCAAGGCGAAGATTTTAAGCATGATTGTTGTGGTGAAGGATAAGTTGAGGGGAAAAGTCGTTAAGATGGAGTAGAGTGGATATTTCCTGTTTTGTACCTCTAATCGATAGATATATGTATATTTTTTGTATTTGCCTGTTACGTTGTGCTTTTGATATCCTAACATTGTGATTATATGTAAACTCACTGCCTTTTTGCAATTTGTATGCAACCTTCTACTGTCTCGCCGTTCTTACTTGCGCATTGGGCTGCCATATATACAACAGACAATACTTGTTCCCTCCGGCAACAAGTTATCTTCCCATGCCTCCGCCTTAAAGAAAATGGAACGCAACTAGCAACCCCAAGCTATGTAACCTCCAATCTAACAAAACCATACATAGCCATTACACCTCAGCAGCAAAATAGACAGGCAAGATATGGCTCTAGGCGCGCAAATTTACTTCGCATCTGGTAAGTGCCCGTGAAGACGTAAACAGTTGGTTGCAGAAAAAATAATATTAAAGAAAATTGTCCATCTATGATTTTACACCAAAAACGGGAGTTAAATAAATGTTTCGACCCGCTTTTAAGTATGTATTATGGGCCAAAGAAGAAAAACAACTCCGAAACAAAATAAAATGCAAAACCCCAGCACAAGTAGGGAATTTTTACAGAGATTCATTAAAAATAACCCAAAACTAATCCAACAATAAAAATAAAAATAAAGGGGTACATAGAGTAATACGCGTGGCTCCGTCTTGGGCTACGAGCATGAAGAGGGTAACCCTTCGTTATAGGGGGAAAATATATATGTATGCCAAAGTATACAACCCACTACAACTGCAATGGGAGAAAAGAGAAACCAAATTCTTTCTCACGAACCAGGCCCTTCCTGTTCCTTTAATGTCATTGACGACAGCGCCGTCTGCAACGACTGTTCCTGTTGCGGTTGTTGTGACTGGGTCATTTCCACCTGGTCCGCCCACGTCCCCTGCGGCGATAGCGGTGTAGTAACATCCTCATTAATACCCTTGCCGTTCCCATTTGCATTTCCATTTCCACCAGGCGCTGCTGGTAGCGCAGGGAACTCATCTTCTGCGCTAACACGCGGAGCCTCAGGCGGATGATGTGAAGGGGACACGCCTTCAACCCACTTCCCAATGTCGGGCCCGGAAGGGGTGCCATACGATTGTTTTCCAAAATAATCCCCGCGACCCCTCCCACCCCTACCACGACGTGGGTTGCCCCTCCCGCTTCCCCTCCCGCGAAAATATCCACCATTAGATTCCGGAAATAATTCTTCCGCATGACCACGAAGAACATCCGCCGCCGGAGCGGTACCGTCGTACGCCACAGCACCATGCGCGCCCCGTCGGTACGAGCTTCCACCTCCACCACGACCCCGTCCCGACGCTGCGAATTCCTCCGCAGACTTTTCAACATCCCACTCACGTCTCGTCTGTGCGTCGAGTTTTCGCTGCCGATTCCGCTCCCGTTCGCCGTTCATAACGCGGCGATTCTGCATCTCTTCACGGCGCTTTTCGGCGGCAACGCGCTCGCGTTCGAGGAAAGAGGCTTCGTCAGCCTCAGCGCGGGCGTGGGCAGCGGCTCGCTCCGCTGCTCTAAGTTTGGCAGTTTTAATGCGTTCTGTGAGTTCGTGCTCGGTGAGTTTAGGCTGTGGAGGGCAAAAGGGGAAGATTAGTTAAAAAATGTGCTATATATATATGTATTTGAAACAGGGGAGATGTCAAAAGGTAACCCCTACCTTCTTCACACCACCGGTTCCACTCCTGTCCCCCTTGACCGCAAAAGCCTTAGGCGCAGGTGAAGGCGCAGGTGCAGGTGTCGTATCCTGCTCCCTCGATTTGTCCGCGTTATCCTCCTTTTCGCCATCCATAACCTGCGCTTTCCCGCCCGTATCTCCACCCCCTTGCGTATCGCTCTCCCCTTCTTTACCATCCTTCCCCTGTTCATCTCCCCTAATACCACCAGCTGGAGATGGAGGCGTCGGTGCATCACCCCTCTCCTCCGTAACTAAGGGCCTCGCTTTCCTCCCTCCGCGCCCACTACCACCTCCTCCTCTGCCCCTTCCCCTCCCTCTCTCCCCACCATACCCGCGCCCATTCGCACGATTTCTATTATGGCTACCATTTCTACCCGAAGGAGCAACAGTACTACTTTCTTGAGGGTTGCCAAGGGACTGTGCCTGTCTCTCAGCGGGAGCCGGTGAATTGTCGCTCCCTCGTTGCTGCAGTTGCTGCTTTTCCGGTGAGAGTGACGTACGTGGTTGCGAATGGGGTCGTGAATCAGAGGAATGTGGCTGTTGAGGTGTAGGTTCATGTCCTACAGGTTCCGATTGGGGAGCCAGCTCGGGTTCAGGGTGGTATTCGATCTCGACCTTTTGGGAAGGGAGGGGGATGATTTCGTCGTCGAAGAGGTCGTCAACGCCGCGCGTTTGGGCGAATTCGTCCATTGCTTGTTTATGGGGTTCGCGGCTGCGTTGGTGTGGGCGTTTGTGTTTTTGAATACTCCGTAAAAGTTGTAAATATCTCCCTGTGTATTTCTTGGGCGCAATATGTTTCGTAATGTGAGGGTGAAACTTGGTATTAGTATACTGCAAATATTCGTCATGCAGATTGTGCTATACAGTTACTCCCATGCAAGGAAGCAGGGGGAGTTTGCAGTATTGGTTTAGATGATTGAGTCGTATAAGCCAGCAAGGCGCTGCTGAAAGGGATGCGACAGGCACAGGCACGCCTGGTTCCTCCTTGCCGTAGTAGTAAATTGCACAAGGGGGCAGGAGATACAACAAAACTCTCAAAGTCCCCTACCCTTCCGTTCGTTAAGCAATCGTAATTAACGTGTGGACGTCCGGGGGAGGGGATATATTTATATATTTGGACAAGACTTAAAATGAATATTGATATCGATCTACGGAGTACGGAGTAACTTGAGCTTGGGGTAGATATAAAAATGGGCCAAGGACAAAATGTGCTTTCTGCCATGGGTCACCGCTTTTAGTGATCAGAGGCCGCCCTGCGTGTAGGTATTATTTATTTCATTACACCTAATTATCAACAGGAAGAGAGGGGCGGGGAGCGAAAAATGACAAATAAATAACAATTTAATAGGAACATTAGTTTCCTTTCCCCATCCCACCGGTAAACCTGCACATGATACTAAGAGGGATGAAATAAGAGTAAAATGGAATTAGAAAAAAATGGAAAATGCAAATAGCACTGGCCAGCGGGAAATAGGAGAAAACACCTTTCTAACGCCGATATGTCTGATCTGATCTGAGTGAGCCATGTGTACCATGGACACGGAACAAAAAAAAAACAAGGACAAAACCCCAAGCAAATCTCCCTCCCATCGTCTCACGTCCACAAGCCGTGCGGTTCGTAGTTATAATTATCCATCGCCGCTGCCATCACCTTTTCATCTTTTTCTCCGTCAGTTATAGGGTGGTGAACTATTGCCATGAAGCTTCCTATCCACGTCTTCTCCGCCTCCCGAAATCCACTCGCAAGCCTCGTTTTTTAAAAAAAGAAAAGAAAAGAAAAGATAAACAGATAAAATGTGAAAGGGCGTCATGGGGGAGAGGTAAAATGAAACAGGGAACATCAGGGAAAAACGCAGCACAAATGGCAGAAAATCGAACCAGTCTTTCTAGAGTAAAATAAAGTCATGCATTGGATGAGATTATTGATCGATAACCGAGCAAACAGGCAAAGAAAAGAAACGGAACAAAGATGAGAATTATATGATGGACATGAACAGAAACAAAACGGAACACAACACAATACAACACAACAAAGGATAAGATGCAACGTGGTAACAATTAAGAGCTACTACAGTCCGGTGAGCGAACCGAAGACCTAGGATAAATGGAACGCCCCCTGTCCCTCGTGGATGGCAACATTGAGGCGTTTCCGGAGTATATCGATGTTGGAGTAATCGGGTAGCTTGAGATAGTTGACGCACGTCATGACGCTGGGGAGGTAATCGTCCGGCAGGTATGGGGGATCACTCGGCCGGCAGACAACGGTGAACATTGGCGTGAGGCTTTTGAAACCTGTAGAGTAGATTATTAGGGGACGAGACTCGTAATTTATCACCTACAGGCAGGCAGGGGGGAGGAATGGATTGCATTTTGACTTACCTCCGATTGGAAGCTTCGGGCTACCAGTGACGAACTGCAAGAAGTCGCGACGCTCTTGCTTGGTAAACTCGCTCATGACCTGTAGCAGGTTGCGCACGCTTCTGCTATCCATATTGAAGCCGTGATCTGCTTTCATCGAATCCATCAAAGCTACACACATTAAAAAAAATATGCGTTAGCACAACCGAAGAAAAAAAAAAAAAAAGGGTGAAGGAGGTTTGCAGAAGGATAGTGACATACTTTCAATGGACCAATCCTCCTCAACCTGCCCAAATAACATCACCAGCTCATCAGGCGTGAACGATTGCAGCGACGAGTACGGAAACACTTGGGAGAACCCAGCGCGGAATGCATCGATTTGCGCTTGCACGCCACTACCTAGCGTCATATCGATAACCTTGTCGACATACGACCCGACATTATCCACCGTTACGGCAATGGAAGAACCATGAGGAATCATCTGAATTGACGGGTACCCCGGCAGTGTGAAGTCCAAACCCAGGTCCTCAACCCGGACCCCATCGACGGTAAGCTCATCCAATGCGCGGGTTTTTTCCTCGGCATTGAGAGTATCATCAGCATTTATGGTGGCCTGCGCAGTCGCGAACCGTTTCATAAGCATAAGAGAGTTGCCGAGTTCAGGATCAATGGCCTTGACCGTTGCGATTGTAGGGGTAATAGTTGACGGGGTAGCGCCGCCAATGCGGAAAAATATGGGATTGAACGCGATATCGATAATTCTTGAATCCAACATCGATCGAGCGACGAACTTGCCCAGTCCCTTGAAGTATTGAAGCTGCTTTTTGCCAGCCTCCGATGACACCTGCTCACGGCTCATTGGTGCCGGGAACAGGCCTAGCTTACTAAAGACGTAATCGTGCTGGTCCTGCGAATCGTGCTCCCGCCATAACTTGAGCTTCTTTTTCGAAAACTCTCTTGAAACCGTTGAGTAGAATTCCAAGGTCGGACCGAGGCCGGTGCCTACTTCCTCAAAGTACTCGACTTCAAGTACGCTTGGCGACGAGCCGTATAGTTCCATGACTTTCATGGCAGAATCTAAGATGCGAGATCGTGAAATACGCACTTTCTGCCGTTGCAGTCTTCCTGCAAACGGACGATCATCACGTCGCTGGTCCCGTCGATTGTCGTCGGGCTGCGACCCTTGCCAACGCATCATGGACCGCGCGTAGCCAAACGATGTCGACTGCAAGAAGAGGTGCCGAGTTTCAAACGGGAAGAGGAAGGGGAAATGGCGGGCGAGATCCTCGCTCCAGCTTGGGAGGCAGCTGCTAGCCACAATCAATGGTTCTTCGAGTTGTCGGTTGAGCTTCGCGGTCAGCTTTGTGTTGAGGAACTGTGCGAGAGGTTCTCTGACAACTCGAATCTGATAGTTGTTTTCGGCTAAGATGTCATCAAGCTGGGCGTTCATCCCGTGTAGTACTCCAAGCAATTTGAGGATGGATGCGGTTGTGGGATTCTTGCTAAGAGACTCTGGCATCCCATTCGAATCTGTCTCCAGAGAAAGATTGCTGGAGTTCGGGGTGAGCGTCGATGGCTCCGGTGGCGGAGGTCCCTGAACACGCTTGTATTTGATTGTGTGAACCATGGACCACACGTTACGTGTGATAGAATCGCTCAGATGTTCCCTATTATGGTGGATTGCGCGATACACCGTCGTGTCATTGGAAATTGGTTTGTCGTCGACTCGGAACTCGATATGCCAGTCCTGCGGGATGGAAGCAATTGCAGCGGCATAGGAAAACGGACGCCCAGCAAAAGCCAAAGAGCTGCCAAGAGATTGGCCTGGAGTTGGAGCAGAGGACGATGGTCTCCCCGCTGCGGTTGACTGCTGAGGAGTTGCAACCCTGGTTCCGTCCTCTTTACGGGCAGTTACTTTCCCAGTTGCAGCGACTTCCAAGTTAACTGCAGTGGGGTCTGAAACTTCTTCATCCGAGAGATCGTCTTCAAGGTCATCAACAATGGCATCCAGTGCATCTTCTTCTTCATCCCCTTCATCGTCGTCAGTAAGCTGTCTTTCATCAGCGCATTCCAACGGCTCATCCGTCCCATCAGTCTCATCTTCGGGTGGCGGTGGTTGATGTCGATTAGGTCGTCTAGTTCGGAGAGACTGCTCCTCAGATTCCCCAGATGTTGCTGTACGTGTGGATGATGCACGCTGAGGCTTGGATCTATCTGGAACTCGAGCACTTCGGGAAGAAGCAGTGGGCTGTGGCGGTGGGGGAGGTAGGGTAGGCGGTTCAAGCCCTCCAGAGAGGGTAACCTCAGTTCCACCTCTGGGAGCATCTCGAGGTCTAGAGGAGCCAGACAACTGGGAAAATATAGTGTCACGATTCCGCGAACCCCTAGGGTGTTCGGATAGGCTGATTCTAGGACGAAGGTAGTCGTCAAGAGCTTTAAAATTGGCGATTGCGTGGATCGACACCATCATATTTTTGTACGGCTTGGGGATGTCAGATTCCTCGTCAGCAATCAGACGAAGTCGCAGCTGTTTTGAAAGCATGGATGTCGCATTCCTATTATCCAGAGAGCTGTGGTTGTGGTTCACAGTGATTACTTCGAAATGCTCCGTTCGGCTGAGAAGGTCATGGAGTTTGTGGATTAAAACACTGAAGGGAGTGGTAGGCGAGCCGGTTTTGCTGACGGTATCAGTTGAAATGTCTGATTCCATGAAAGCGCGAAGGAAATCTGTTCTGGCATCATTTCCGGGCACTGTAGAAAGATCGCGCAGGATTAGCTGAAATGAAATGCTTAACAGCATCAGGAACTATTGGCTCGCCCCATCTTACCTTGGTCCTTCTTGCTGATCACGCCCAGCAAAACATGAATGATACCCGAGCTAAGCAGCTCAGAACTGGTAATACTCTCCAGCGCATCACCATCGAAGTAAGTTGCCAATTTTTGGAACAGCAAATAGCCATCCGCGGGTTTGACGTTGGTATAACAAGCTTCAATCTGCTCGACGAGTGTTTGCAGAGACTGAAGAATTGCTAGAGCCTTGTCATGCATACCTTTGCCCTTGCTACCATCATATATGCGGAGAAACCCTCTAGCGCTGCAAGTGACAAGATCCTGAAGGGCTGAGTCAACGGTTCGAGAAACGGCGCCACCAGAGACGGATGAAGAGCTATCTGATTCGGACATGTCGTCGTTGTCTTCATCATTATCTTCGTCGTCGTCATCGTCATCGTCGTCGTCCTCGTCGTCGTCCTCGTCGTCGTCCTCGTCGTCATCATGGTCATGATCTTCATCGTCGTGGCTATCCTCCTCGTGATCCATACCTTGATCCTTGTCCTCGTCATTCTCGGAACCCTCATCGCTCTTCTCGGATGGCCCCATGTTTGTAAGGCCTACTTCACGATTAGAATCTTTGCGAGCCGCCGGCTTAATAGACAACGGAGTTTCAGCAAGTTTTGTGATTTCAGTGATCACCCCTTCACGATGGAATTGGTATTGATAAATGTCCTCGAGGCGCTCGAAGAGTAGTTCTGCACATTGCAGAGCTAATGCAACAAGTGACAGGTGGTCTTTCTGTGAGAGAATGGCAGCCAAAAAGGAGGCATAGGGCACGGTTCGTAGGGCGTCTTCGATAATTTGCGCATCTAGATTTTGTAACATTTTTAACTGCGCCATTAGCACTTTTTGCCTAACTGACAAGTTAACGGTACTAGAATAAGCATCCGTCAGTGTTGGAAGTAAGATTGTAGCGAAACGTTTAATTTCTGGTTTACAGCCTTTGAGGAGCTTCATTTTTTGCTCTGCCGACGCCTTTGCTCGAGGAGACTTGGACACAGGGAAAATATCGCTTTCAAAACCGGATTGAAGGTTATGGTTTGAAAGGACTAGAGCTTCATTCGGAACTCCAGGCAGAAGTTCGCAGATAACATTCAAAGTCTCAAACACTTGCTCTCGTGGGCGATGGATTAGAGCTTGCATGATGTGCACACTATCGATCTTTATCGGACCGGTCGTCTCAGAGGGAGGAGAAACCCCTGTCAAAATTTGATATAGCGTATCCACCACATTCATTTTAAGAAGTTCAACGGACAGGTGCGGGCTTGATTTGGCAGTGATAGCAAGTACCCGAAGGAATTGAGTATGGATATGAGGGCCGATCAAATTTGTGGTGCCAGGTAGAAGCAGCCGAAGGATAGCTTTCAACATGTTGGGCTCAATCAATTGTTCCAGCTTTTCTGGTTTGTATTTAAAACTTTCAACCACCCGAGAGACGCATAGACATCCCTGCTCCACGACCTTTTGGTCATTGCTGGAGAGGACGTGGAGCAATGTCGGCATGACATCCCGGATGACGGGGAAAGAATCATGAGGGAGGTTGCGGCAACAATTAGCAGCTGTTATTACAGCCGTACGCTGCGTGCTGGTGGGGAAAAAGTCTAAGTAGGAAAGACATGCTGTGAGGCCTCCTTCGCGAACGATAGACGTAGGGAAATCAACGGATATCTTGGCAAGTGTCTGGATACGAAAGGTAAGCATTAGTTTTGAAAAAAAAGTGTATTTTGGGTGTGAGGAAGCACATACACTCAGAGCTTGTTCAGCGAGGTCTATGAACTGTATATCCAGCAATTTCTGACAAAGAATGGGAACCGCACCACCATACACAACGTTTGCAACGGAACCTCGAAGCGCTTCCATCAAGTTGGCCAAACTTCGGCATGCAAGAAGCATTATTTCAGGATTTTCCTCTCCGGTCTCGCTGGGCTGCATTAGCGTCACCAGCTCCTTAATATAGGGGTCAGGAGAAAATTGTCCCGCTAGGTTATCTTCGTTGGAAACCAGCAATAGGTCTGAGAGCTCCTGTAAAGCAATGAGTTGAATCGACGGGTCTTCCTTCATTCGTAGGTTATTTAGGATATCGCGTAGTCGAGTCGACGTGCCAGCCATCATGCCACTCAACGCTCGGAGAGTGCTCTGCAGGCCCATGGGACTCCTGCTACCGAATAGACTACTCCGGAAAGGGTCTCCATCCTCATCCTCATCGGTCATACCAGATGGATTTGGGCCGTCATTTGAGTCACTTGGAGGGGCCGGATCGGTCTCATGCTTCGTTTCGGGCATTTCCTCCTCTTGATGATGATGCTCTTCGGGTTCCTTCATTGTTACATCTGACCCACGTTTGGAAAGGCGTTTTCTGTGGCGTCGTGTAGGGGAAGGTTGGTTGGAAAGAGCATCTAAATGGAAGTATTTGTGTCAGGCACAGTTCAGCCATTTACCAATTGCCAGTTATTGCAATGATGCCACGCTACAGCTCGTACCTTGTGAAGGTTTCCTATTCCTACTTGAACGCTGTCTTGGACCTGTTGATGATGAGGCAGGGGTTTTCGAATTGTCATCCGAGGGACGAGAAGAAGGGCTAGACAAATATCAGCACGATTTATCAAGTCATCTTGGAAATAAACATTGAATTCAGAGGCTTTGCAGAGCCCAGAACATACCCAGGCTGGGACATTGCCGGTTGTTGCTGTTGCTGTCTGGCACCACCCCGTCTTTGAGATAGAGGGGTAGTGAAATCGGTAGACCGGCCAGTAAGTTTCACTCTTTTAGCTCCGCGGGGAGGGGAAGCCGGGGTTAGTTGCTCCTGATCGTTTGAAAGCCTCGAGGGCCGCGTGGTGGTAGATACTTTTCGTTTCCGGGCCTGTGGGGGCGGTGGTGGGGGTTGGGGAGGTGAGGGATTGGACGGACGAGAGGCGGAAGAGGGTAAGTCTGCTGCGAGCCGTGCAGCTGAGCGGGTGATCCTGGGGGGCATTGAGAAGCTTAATTCCTTGTTCTTTGTGATGACGACAACTCGGTAGAAGATCCCACGAAAGAGAAGGGCACCAGATATAGGAGATAAGAAGAGGGGGCTCTTTTTCTTTCTAAGGCTCTAGAGTCAAGTCGAAGAATGGGATATTCAAACGGTAAGAAAAGTGTGAAGGCGAGGACCCCCGAAAACATGTATAAGAAGATTTGATAGTTGGAGGTCGGGAGAGAGTGAGAAGAAATAGAATTGGGGAAATAATACCTGTGGGACGACGAAGAAGGGGTAGAAGTCTCGAGAGAAGCTCCCGGAGCGGGAGGATAGGCGGTAGAAGCGGAAGCGGAGGAGGGCGAGGAGGGTGAGGAAGAGGAGAATGAAGCGGAGGCAGTGACAGCAGAGGATGAAAACTCCGGGATCAGTCCAGACTGTTCAAAAGGAGTAGCAGTTCGCTTGGCCATAAGTATGTTCACACACAGCGCCAGTCTTCAACCCGCCATCCGCAGTTCTGTAGACCGAGGAGTGGAGGGTTGGATGACGAGCAAGGGTCGAGGGCGGGAGGCGGTGGGATGGGACTGGCTAAGGTATATCAGGAGATGATGGGGAAGAAGGCAGACCGTCGTGGAAGTTGCGAGGTTTGGTAGTTTGGGGGTTGAAAGGAGAGGTGGAGTGGAAGCTGATTGTTGGAAGCGGTGAGAATGAGGTTGAGATTTGACAGCAGTTGTTGGCTAAAGTTAAGGCGATGATGGAATGTGAGATTGGAGACAGGGAGCAACGCCAAGACTGGCGATGGAGATGGAATTCCAGCAGAGGAGGAAAAATATATTAAAATGTTTAAAACTAAATGCACGGTTCATATTCCAGCCTCCAGAACCCAGAAGATGATTCTGCTCTGGTAATGGGTTATTCCTATTTTTCTGCCTCCCAACTAAATATTTTATCAAATCTATTTTCCCCTCCAGCAATGACAACAAACTACTGGTAGTAACGTTATTTCACCTTAGCTTTTATCTACGTTGTTGCCAGCGCACTCAACCCACCATGGATATAATAATTAATACCTTTCTGGATTGGATATTTCTCGAATCAATCTATTTAATGCTTTTCTCATTCGTATATTTTCCACCCTCAGCAAATTACTCATTGCTTGAGTCTTGGAACTGGGCAAAAGTTAGAGAAAAACTCTTTTTTTAAGTCTCACAACTGATATTTCTTTCTATCCATTCCGCGTCATAGAAGATGAAAGAGAAAGAGGTTAAAATTTCCCTGAGGCTAATAATACCATATGTTAACGCTTGAATTCGTAAATCAATAGAGCATGAAGCTATTATCTGTGTCGTACGGAGTATAGTTATATACTTTAATGGTGAGCCACCCATAGTTTGACATATAGGCTTTAGGCATGTTGGGCCTAGATCTTAGTGAGCCTATGCTGTACTGCGTAAAGGGTATATATCTACTACTATTATATCTTAACGACTTATTCTAGCTTTTGACCTGTAGGCAGAGCTCAAACTGAGCTCGTTAAAAGATACAGAAAAAAAAAAAAAAAAAAAAAAAAACCAACATGGCGATCATTCATAGTTTGAGCTGAACAGATAATAGTCATATACCTGTCGGCTACGCTTTTAGTCTGCAAGTTCCTGAATACCGGCAAGACAGGATGTTCATTTTCATCCGCGATGCAGCTAATATCCATGAGCCATGTCATCATTGACGGGTTGAACACTCTTACTGAGCTGCCAACAGATAAATAGGTGACCCTGGTTGTTTCAACTAGTCCTCCTGTCTACTCTCCGAGCTGTTTGAAGCAAAACCGAACAAATGACGAAAACCCGCGTCCTCTGTATGATGCACGGAGTTGGATGCCTGGGTATTGAGTAGATCATTGGGTACATACTGCCTAGAAGATGACCAATGCCTCAGAACTCCCTGGCAGCACCTTGTTCCAGCCTGAATACCCCTTACTGCTTGATTACAGTATGAGTGACAATGAAAAGTAGCCCCGCTTACTCCGTACTGCATGGATTACGAGGTATAGAGCTGCAAGTGGGTTGTCTAATCTTTCGGCAGCAGCATGACCTCAGACTAGTCTGGGCCTGGATTTTGGCCTGGGAAGATACCGAAACTGAAGCGGAGTGGCGGTTTCGTAGGTGCGATGATGGCAAATCCTGCCAACTTTTCACTTCGTCTTCCAGCAGGGACAATTATAATTTCAACCTACGAATCCGTATTACTGGTAAGTGTCAGTGCCTGAACCGGACGAATAGCAAGGGAAACGGGAAAAGGAATAGAAAGAGAAAAAAATACCCTGCAGTGGCTTGCTTCTACTCCACCATTATTAGTATATACAAGTCACGCATGCTGCGTCGTTTTTAAACTCTTGCCGTTTGCTGCTCGGCTTGGGGTTTTCGAAGTCCCCCCCGCCCCAGAAAAGGCCCAGCTTATTTAGCCGGTAGAATTTGGCGCGGCCATCGCAAAATCTTTTCCCCTCCTCACCGGATCCCGTCATCGACCACCAACGACCACCTCTCCACCTCTTCTCCCAATTACTCACCAACACTCTTCTACCTACACCGCATACCAGAGAGGAAAAGCAACAAGAAAGTCAAATCATATCTAATTAGGCACCCTCTCCCTTATAAAGAACTTAAAATCTATCTCCGTCAATTCTCCAGCACACAAGAAAAAAAGTTTCAGATCCTCGCCCCCCTTCTCGATCTTGTCACCATCCCGAAACCATCCATATCTGCATTACCACAATCCTCACTTTTTTTATTCCTCTATATGCCGATTCGACTCCAACCCCGGACAGATCACATATACTCTTCCCTCCCCCCAATCCCCCTTCCCCCTCCCCCACCAGAGCGTCACCATCATCACCATGGTTGACGCCGACTATGCCCTAACAAGCGCCGATGTTGACGGCAACGGCAACGGCAACGGCAACGGCAACGGCACCGGCACCGGCAACAGGGTCGCAGTACCCCCAATGGACCCAGAATCCTACACATTCCCAGACCACAGATTGAAAAAGGTCATGTCGGACCCGTCCAAAACACCCCTCCTACTCGTGGCTTGCGGCTCTTTCTCGCCAACGACATATCTGCACCTCCGCATGTTTGAGATGGCGGCAGACTATATCAAGTTCAGCACAGATTTTGAGTTGATTGGCGGATATCTGTCGCCGGTGTCGGATGCGTATAAGAAGGCGGGTTTGGCTAGCGCAGTACACAGGTACGTTTCATGATTTATTTTCACTCAGAAATAATTTAAAAAACAAAGGAAAGAAGACAGTGGAAGAAGAGAATCTTTCGATGCTTTTTTTTACCCCGAGTACCTTATTATTGCGCTGACGTGAAACGCTCTATCTCTCTTACTAGAGTCGCCATGTGCCAATTAGCAGTTGAGAAAACCTCGAACTGGCTCATGGTCGATTCGTGGGAGCCTATGCAGAAAGAATATATTCCCACCGCACTGGTGCTGGACCATTTCGACCATTACATAAATGAGGTACGGGGTGGAATTGATGTCGGCGACGGCACACGCAAACCAGTACATGTGGCCCTGCTTGCAGGTGCAGATCTCATCCATACCATGTCCACACCTGGTGTATGGAGTGAGAAGGATCTAGATCATATTCTTGGACGATACGGGGTAAGTCATTATGTTGTACTTCATTTTCGCCTTTTCTTTGTTTCCCTTTTTTTTTTAAAAAAAAAATAAATATCAATGAGAAGAAAAGGGGAAAAATGAATCTAATACTGACAATATCCTGTGTATTAGACCTTCATTGTCGAACGAGCCGGGACAGACATCGATGAAGCAATCGCGAGCCTCCAACCTTGGAAAGAAAACATATACGTAATCCAACAACTAATCCAAAACGACGTGAGCAGCACAAAGATACGCCTTTTCCTCCGGCGCGAGATGAGCGTCCGCTACCTAATCCCCAGTCCTGTCATCGACTACATTGAGAAACACCACTTGTACGAAGACGAAGGGTCTTCGTCCGCTGCTGCGAGCCAGAATCGAATCCAGAGCCAGAATGAAAACACGAACTCGAATTCGAGAGACAAGGGGAAGGGGAAACAAGGAGACGCAACGGCATTGAATGATAATGATAGTGCGAGTGGATGATTATTTATATATATATATTTATGTATAATTTTCTCTTCCTCCATTGGCTTTGTTTTTAACAAAAACATGTTTCACTATATATCTACCGGAGGGAGGTGCTCTCTGGCTAGAGCGAGCAGCAGGAATCAGGATCGATAAGATGCGTTGCATGTAATGGATGTTTATTTTCTTGTTCTATGATATATATGAATATGCCTCCCATCCGCTCATCACATTCTTGGCATATACATGTATACATATATACATCCATCCATCCACACGCAGAAACAGGTTAACCAGCCCTATGAGGAATGGTGCGTGGAGCGGAAGCCATACACACGATTATCCATGCCAGCTTCCTTGATATATATTTTGTTGTTGCTAAAGGTCAGCTGAAGTACAACAAAAATTTACACAAACACACACACCCGATTGGACCTCTTTTCCCTCCTGCCTAAGACACAAGAAAGAGATTCGAAAGACAACAGATACCTCCAACCCCAACCCTAACTCAGGCCCAACCCAACCCAACCTACTCCCGTTCGCTCCTTCGCCCGTTCTTTCGACTCAGTTCATAGCAATACAATACTAACAACCGACCCGACTGTCGAATTGTATTGCTTTGATATTCGTCTCTGCCCTTCCCCCCAAAAGAAAAAAACAATGCAACGCCAGGTGGAATTGAAATACGGCTGGATCTACCTATCTGCACACACACACACACACACACACACACACACACAGACAGACATATATATATATATATATATGTATATATCCTCTCTCACCTTCACACTTTCATCATACACACCTAATCTCCCACGCCGTCAATAAATCGAACAAACCCGCATTCCAACCGCGGGCTGCCTGGGCCATCTTCCTGCATCTATGCATACGTAAACGCAACAACATATGGGCCCCTGCTCATATATCATACATCTCGCTACCGTCCTCTGGCTAAAGCGAAGCTTGGTGCATGATCAATGGCACGATGTTGATGTTGATGCGGGAGGGCAGGGTGGTTAGGGGAGACGGCACATCATGTGTGGATGACACGGGCGGTTTTCTGGCCTAAATTTTGCCTGTTTTTGCTTGGTGGTTGGCTTTTTTTGTATACTTGTATATTTGTGTATTATTTTGCCTTTGCCAAGTAGTCTTTCCCCCCCCTCCCCCTCCCTCTTTTTTGTTGTTGTTGTTGTTCAGTTGTTTAATATAGAGCAAAAGGAAATAACCCTGACCGATCGTTCAGTGCGACCGGTGGGTTACTGGGTGGCTGGCCTTTTTTTTTTTTTTTTTTTTTTTCTAAATCTCCAAAGCAAGCATAGATTGGTGGAAGGGTCTTGATTCTTTTTCTCTTTTGATTCTGAACAAGATACACCCTATGTACAGTACCTAGAAGGTGAATGTGGGGGATTTTAGGTATCCGTCTCGGCATGAAGGTGGTTTTTTATCCATAGAGTTTATTTTTGATTCAATTGCCCTCTTTTGCATTTATCTTTTCTCTTGCTGTTTAGCACGGAGTACAGCATACTGTGCATGGATTTGTACTGTTTAATCTTGATATATTCCTATCTCCCTTCCATTCAAGTTTCATCCATACTGGGATTAGTGCCCGGCCCGCTCGAATTTTGTCCCCGCGCCAAGCGCCGAAGTGGAGAAAATAAGGTTGAGTAAGAAGGCTTATGTCATCACTCTAACTAACTATATTAAGTTAAACTGTGTGCCCTAACTTACCTAACTGGGTCGTTTCAAAGCCGCATGCCCCGCCATTCGCCAACGGAGGATGGAGGGGTTTTTTTTATGATTTTGGCCCCTGAATCCGCTCACTCTCTTTTACCCCAATTCTCATTCTTCCGGAAATCTGTTTAACAAGAGAGCCTTCACTCCCAATTGGGCACCCACTGTCGCACTTTGCTGTTTGTTTCGAGTTACCGTTCGAAGTTTCATATATACAGGTACGTCGCTAAGATTTGGGTGGGTTCATGTCCACTTATAAGTTCTTAAACGGAGAGAGGGGTATGATTTCACAGCCCTATGTTGAAGGTGTTGGTTTGCTACTTTCGAGATTTCTGAACTTGTTTGAGGTATAGCAGAGTATATAAGCGATTGGGGTTTTGATGGTTTTCTTATTTTTCGTTCGACCCTTTTTTATATACAGAGTACCCTATTGCGCATTGTTGTTGAAGTTGAATAAAACTAACCTCCAAAAACTATCTCCCGATATATCAGGCACCGCCCAATTGTTCGCTGGATCAGCCCTATCACTGTACCTATATATATCACTTCATATTCGAGGACAGAAACCTCCAGGAATAATTAAATCCAGCAACTTCCACCGCCACCATGGGCTCAATTGAATTACCAGCAATGAAAACGAAGCCAAAGATAATCTTCTTCACGGATTTCGACGGCACCATCACCCTCAAAGATAGTATGTCTCTTCTTCCTCCTACCCTGTACACACCCCTCAACTTACTTCTCCCTTTTTCTTTCTTATTTGACGACTCTGTCAATACTGTTTGACGTGTGGTGAGCTGTGCAGCTCTGGTGCTGGTGTATAAGAGCAAGTTTGAGTCACGACTTATATACATGTAGCATGGCATACGGGAGAATGAATGGGATGATTTCTGACTTGATTTCTGACCTCTTTCTTTTTTGTTCTCTGGTTGTGGTGTATAGGCAATGATTTCATGGTATGATATTTGGATCTGTCCTTTTTGTTGTTTTCTATTTCTCACTGTGTCATTCTTTTCTTTTAAAAAAAAATTACCATCTATTTCCCCAAGGATATCGTCACATTTTCTGCCCTGGGCATTGTCAGTGATGAATTGGCCGTTTACGACGAGAAAGTGGAAAATTGCTCACATGTTTTACAATAGACCGATAATCTGGGTTATGGACAAGAGAAGCGTCGACAGGGAAATCTTGATGTCCTCGCAAATAAGATGTCGTTCCGGTATGTACTCTCTCTCTCTCTATATATATATATATATATATAGATATATATATATGTATATTCCTTGATCTTATCGGATGAATTCCAAACGCTAACACAAGATGTAAAATTTTCCAGCGACTCCTTCCGCGAGATGCTCGACAGCGTCAAGACCCCCTTTAGCGAATGCATCCGCATCCTTCTTGAAAACATGGAGCTGGACCCTTACTTCGCCGAGTTTTATAACTGGGCACGGGACCATAATGTGCCTATCGTCATCCTGTCCTCCGGCATGGTGCCCGTCATCCACGCTCTTCTCGTGAAGTTACTCGGCCATGAGCCGGAAAATATACAGATTGTCGCCAATCAGGTTGCTAGCAGGGATGGGAAAGATATAAATTCCGAGGGCGGGTGGCAGATTGTTTATCATGATGATAGGTGAGGGAATTTTTTGCTTTGTTAGATACACATATATATGTGGGAAGGAAGAACGAGTTAAAGATGTCAGATTGCTTGGCGGTTAAAGGGGAACGGAAAGGAAGGGCCTTGAGAAATAATCTCTGCTAACCAGAGACATTCAACTGGCAGCCATTTCGGCCACGACAAATCCCTCGAAATCAAACCCTACGCCGCACTCCCAGCAGGCGAGAGGCCTACCCTCCTCTATGCTGGTGATGGCGTTTCGGATCTATCAGCGGCATCGCAGACTGACCTGCTATTCGCGAAGAAAGGGAACGGTATGTATTTTATTCTCGCTTCCTCCCCTCTCCCCCCCCCCCTTCCCTCCCTTCCCATCTTTGTATATGTAAAACCATCCGCCCTTTTGTGGGGCAATCAACTGGCACCCTAGAAGACTAACCTCCCTCTGCGCACATACGTAGACCTAGTAACATATTGCCAACGCGAGAAGATCCCTTACACTGTCTTCGAGGACTGGTCCACCATCCTGCAAACGACCAAGGAGATTTGGGAGGGGACAACAGATACGAAGACCATTGCTGAAAGAGTGTCTGGTGCGAGTTCGTGAGGATGAATCGCCGTTAATTTGAGTATCATTTCTTCATTTCATTTTCGCTAAAATTCGTGGCCTTTCGGTTACGTGGGTTGTGATAGATAGTTCTGTAAACGGGTTATTGGGTGTGGGTATGCGTATGCTGTATATATTGATATATATACCCTTGGTATAAGGCCTACATATAATAGATGGATGACGGATAGAGTATAGAGGGCTCATGGGTTTAGATTTGGGAATTTGATCGGGGAAGTGGTGTGGTTCGACGGTAGAGAAAATTTTCCCCTTTTTGTTTTTTGTGATAAACGAATTTTCATTTTCATACCATTGTTCGCCATAAAGCCTGCTTGATGACGCATCTTTCATTTGGCTTGCTGTTTAAGATCCTCCTTCCACGGTTATGTAGCTAGGTCTCTGGGTACGATCTTTTGGCCCGATATTGGGAAGCGATTCATAAAATTTAGACGTAGCTTGTCTGATTCTCCATTCATTAAGATTTGTTTTTTGTTGAGAAGCGTATTTTGTTCCTTTTGCTCTCTTTGGAGATAGTGCGAAATATTTAAAGTTGAATTGTACCGGTATATATTTGAAAGATTGGCATAATTTATAAATGAATGTGGCATGGCACTGAGATAGGCAGATTAAAATGAAACTGCAAGCAAGAAGTTCAAAGTAAGTAGCTCAAGGGGTGGAACGGGTTCGAAACTTGTGAGAGGACGAAAGTTAAGGAATAGAACCAGGAGATATGGGCGCTGGGTCCTTGTGGTCGATCACCAAACAACAAACAAGTAAGGGGCATCGAGACAACGTAAAATAAAATAATAAGAATAATGATGATAATAATCCCTCCGTGTTCGCTCCATACCTGCGTTACAAAACCATCTGCCAGGTAACCATCCGCGACCTCATCGCCTTCAGCACTCCTAGAGGGAGCAGCTTCCTATCCAACAGCTCCAACCCGCCAAACCTTTCAAACACCTCATCCGCATAAAAGTTGATGGTCCATGCATTCTCCTCCGATATTCGGGAGGGGTGTACATCAGGTAAACCTCTTGCACCTCCATGCCCACGGCCGCGGGCTCCACTTCTGTGACGGCGCCTGACGTATCCATCATCGCCTGACCCCGCAGCAGCACGAAGCGCTTTATCCACAATATCCGAATGCCCCGTGCCCTCTTTGATTGGCTTCTCCATGAGGTAATTCCACAGCTTGTAGAACGACCGGGATGAACACTCGAGCCAGAGGACATGTTCCTCGTACGAGTAGAAGGTCTGCGCATCCGTTTCCCACGGTAAGGCAGCGGTGGAGGTGTAATTGCCACCGAAATCGTTGGAGTCCTCGTCCTTGAAGAGAGAGTTGTAACGGCGACGGCGTTGCTGATCTGTTAGCGCGAGAAATTCTTGCTTCGCATTTTCGTAGCTGGCGCGCTCTTCTTCGTGGAACTTGCGAAGACGCTCTGCTGGGTCTGGGCAGAGATTATTTAGTACAAGAAGCAGCGGCGTGAAGGGGTTTAGCAAACCGAGTCCGCCGAGGGTTTCGGGAAGATACAGGAATGCGTCCGTTACGGGCACAGAAGGGCTAAAGCGAGTGGATATGGTGTTCGAGAGGTAGTCAGTTACAGTTTTGGCGCCTTTGGAGTCACTGAAGAGGTAGGCTTGGATATTTTTGTGGGCTTGAAGGGTGTTCTGGACATGGGAGCGGCCGAAGCAGTTTGCAGGGCTGAGGTTTCAAGGGTTAACGTTGTGATACGATTTCTTACACGGCAGGTGTGGGAGAACGTAGAATACTTACTCTGCAAACGTGTAGCTGAAAAATCGCCCAATGCAGCTATTCCATGTTCTTATCCATTCTAGCACGCTCTTGCAGCCCGCAAGTTGTTTCTGCAGCTGCTTGACATGTTCTATCACATGCTCCTGGTTAATGGTCCAATTACCAGACTTGGGGTCAAGTAGCATAAAATTCATCACAACGGGACCCTCAGGCAATGTCTCGATAATTTCTGACTTTTTTGTCCGCTGCTCTTCCACGAAATAAACAGAGCCTGTTTTATGCTTGTTAAACTCCAAACCCATGATCCCTGCAAATTCCTCCATTGCCTGCCACGCCTTTGCACAACGGTCTGGCTTCCCGCACAGCCAAAGATCGTCGTGAAAGCGATAGAGAATCATGCCGGTCTGCTGGTTTACAGCCAAGTCCAAGAAGAACATGACCATTTCGCCCATGAACTTTTCAAATATATGAGCCATGGGCAGGCCGCGCTTGCGGGTGCGGACGGGTTTCCCATTAAGCATATCTATGGGAGGCTCTAGCACCTTTTTAAAAAATGAAATCCATTCCTCCTGGAAGCCCATGAATCTGAGAACGGCAAAAACGGTACTATGTGCCAGACCAGTAGCAAACCACTGGAAATCGCTCTGAACGACGGCAGCCTCGCCGTCAAGTGAGCGTCGGATGAGGAATTCTGAAGCCAATGTGCGGAGTAGGAGCTGTTTGATCTCCTTGGGGCTTTTGCGGTCACTATTGCCTCGGTCTGATGGAACCGGTTCCTCTTCATCTTGTTCATCGTCATATCCAGCTTGTTCTTCGAAGAGTTGGGACGGTAGCGGGGCGAGCAAGAAATGTTCTCTATAGGTTTGCTGTCGAATTGCCTCGGTGTTTGAAAATCGTCCATTGTCTAAGTCGGCTGCACGATCTAGGTAATATTTCCGCTTGGCCAGGTCCTCGGGTGGAATATTGCTATCCTGCTTCCACATGCCCAGACTGCCGTGCATATGCTGGAGGAAATATTTAAGCTCAACAGCCCAAGTCGTTCCAATCCAATGGGTGAAAATGGCTTGAAGGACATCGTCATCCATCATCACCCGCCATTTTCCATTTGCGCTCTGGCGACTATTTCGTAGAAATTAGTATTCCTTCAAAATAAAATCACACATTTTGCGTTCGGTCAGTGAATTTATGAAAAGGCGAAACATACGGCACAACAGGCATGCCTTGATCTCCAAGGCCCCAAGACCAGTTATGGATATTTGCATATCTCATATTCAAAACATCCTTGATCTCATTGAGGACGTCGTCGTCCTGGAGAAAATCACGAAGACTGGCCTTCTTCTCATCATCAAACAAGTCGACCTTCAGCAACGACTCGATACACCATTGAAGGCTTTGACGGTCGAAGAGGATTTTATCTGTAAGCATTGAGGTCCCTTTCGCATCGACATCTGTCCTAAGGCGTTTCAGGGCTGCTTGAGCTGCTTTCGACTTGAAAAATTGGCTCAGATAGTTGTCGATTTCTATCTCATCCGTCTCAAGAGGCTCCAGAACTACTTCCTCAAATTTGTCCCGTAGTTGCTGCAGCCTCTCTTTCTGAATGTTCTGAATGACCTCGAATGAATCTTCGTCCGGCAGCTTTTCCGATTTGGGGGGGGTGGAAGAGTCCTCATTGCCACTCTTGGGTGCATCGATCCATTCAATCAAAAGTCTCGAGTATAAGTCGGCCAAATCGAGTTTACGAGATTCGGCATCGAGTTTCGCGCGCAGCTGCTGTTCGAATTTACGAAGCATGTTCTCGTCGACTGACGGATCGTAAACAGACTGACGAACCCAATGGTGAATCAGCTTTAGTTGGCATAGGTCCTCCTCTGTCCAAATGTTGAGCTCTTTCATGCCGTCGTGAAGGCGAGTGACTCTCTCACGACAGTCCTCGCCAGCACCGTCGACATTGGCTAGAACCCTGTCTTTGTGTTGCTGGTAGGCTTGACGTTTGGTCTCCAGTTCCTGGACTTTCGTTACCGTGATAGACTGGAGGGTCTGGGAGAGGATTGAGGAAGGAGCCATAATGGTTAATCGCTGGTAGTTGTTGTAGATAATTAATTGATTGAAGGTTACGAGCATAAAATCAGACAAGTACGAAGTAGTATTGTGTGGGTTCTTCTTCCTGACACGCCCATGCCGTGGAGTTAGGGTAAATCGAAGCCATCCTATATATACTCCGTGGCCAGATAATAAACAATCAACAGAAACGCCTCAGAAGCCTGCCACTTGTTTCAGTGGCGCCTGTTGCCTAAGTAAATCCGCCCGTTCTTGAGTCTCCATTTGCGGGCATATGAACATTTTACGGACCAACGTTCAAACTGTAGTTAAGCCGTGCATTTGCCAAGCAAGGACTTTCGACGCCAGCCATCAAGCGCAGCGAAGCATAGGTCCAAACCGCCATACTTGAAAGCCAAATCGGGGAGAAAGAACGGAGCAAGGCTCATTATTCGTTCTGGTTCCGTGAATCTGATGCATGATCGATTCCGCTGCTCATTTGAAACTCAGAGGTTCAAGGATGGCAACCAGGGCGTAATTTATATGGCGCTGCTGCCTACATGCCTAGTAGTAGCGTGCAGTAGTACTAGTTAACTCGGCACGGCATAGAACTGATTCACCATCGCGTTCTTGGAAGGTCTGTTAATCCAGAATCATCGTTCAAGTTAAAATATTCTCAGAGAAAAAAGAAGAAGAAAAACCTTGTCCGGTCATTATTCCCGTGGGTGTTGCCGTGGGATCAGGACACTTATCAGTGGCTTGCTCATCTGTCTGCTGGACTTTGATATGGAGGCTCTGTAGGGAACAGGGAGCATATACGTAGTACATACTCCGTTTTTTATACATTTAATTCTTAAAATATAAAGTACTCCAGATCTTCTTCATCTAATCTTGATGGTATTATTGTCTTGTTTCCCACTCTATGCTTCTCCTTATTATAATTCACTATTTATAGGCCCCCGCCAATTTCATACCTAGTTGTATGAAAGAGCAGTCTTGACATCTATGAATTAACAACTTGGACAACTCCAACACTAACCAGTTTTCCAGTGAGTTATTCCGTCGGAGAGCTTCCTAGGAACAATCGGTCATCTAATAAATGGGAATAAGGTACTATTTTCCTTGGATATGTGCCACCTCAGCTCCCCGTCAACTATTTTGTCAGCAGACGAACTATTTATTGTAAATTTCTATGGAGTATGGAGTACATGCTACTATTTTTTTTCTTTTTCTTTTATTGCTCGCAGCCATCTAAACAACATCGTTTTGTACTCTAGACTGGCTTCGTGGCCATTGAAACTACACCGAGTTTCCTATTCCAGGTGTAGAAAATTAATGATATCCTGTATCTATCGTTTCAAACACCAACACCATGCGTAAACAGAAGCCGGACTATAATCTTCAATCAGTACAAATGGCCCATACTGGTTCTTTGCTTGACCGTCTTGTGATGCATGCATTGTCAGTCTTCTGGCTGCTTTCCACTGCCTTCTACCGGGCAAATGAGATATCCATGTGTTCGGCAAAGATTAGTCAGATATACGTGCACTGGTGATTTATTTCTTCATTTGAGGAGGCTGGGCGCCCGTAAAAGTGCAGAGTTTCATGACTGGGCCTGAGTGGTCATAAAGCGAGGAATAGTAGTTGACGCGGAAACGCGATTCAAAAACCATCTCTTTTCCTCCGTATCTATATCAGAATCTCACTGATTCCAACCCGAAGCCTTTCTCGAAACTGCGGCCTAAAGTATCACCAGTACGAAGAATAGAGATAGAGAATTTGCATACCTCCGAATGAGATTCCATCTCCAATGGTCTCCCAAAGACAGGCGGGGGCCTGCCGTGAGCTGTTCGAATTCCCATTATGGTCATCTTGGTGATGGTGCCCCGCAGCGTGACTTCTGCTCCGTTGTGCCCGGCTCATTCCTCTTCAGATGCCTCAGGTAAGCAGCTTTTCCTTTGAGGATTAAAGTTCATCCATAAATCCCCCCACCCCTGACGGTCCCTTACCAATTCCCTTGATAGGCAGGTCGTGGCTCGGGTAGTCGAGGTTACCTCGTGGCGTAGTTTATGCCCTTTGTCGTAGCGGACAAACCACGCCGAGAGCTGGTAATCGACACTATGCAATAAGATAGTGCCATAATATAGGATATTGAATCGAAAATAGTGCTTTCCAGACAAAGTATCCATGACGTGCTTTCCCGCATTCTTGCTCTCTGCGGGGTTACTCGAAGCAGGGAACATTAGGCATTAAACCCTGCAGGAACGCACTGGCACTCTATTATGATTTCTTGGGAGGAAACTGACGTCCCCGCGCGGGGTCTCTGTTCCTTGGGCAAAAATGAGTTTGCTCCGCGTATAAGCTGGAATAATTGGCCCTCGGGTATAGACGTGCCTTAAAACAAGCAAAGTTTATCTCTTCGAATCTGCAATTCTGTCCTCACTAGCCGATTTATGTGCCTGGAAAGCGAAATATCCGCCTTCAGTTGCGATCACCAAAACTATTCGAGAACTTTGTCATATGGTTATGTAGAGCTCGTGTCGGAGAGCCGCTAGATTTAGCGCCTCATTAGCGCTGACAAACCAAGGAATTTAATTCTCCAGCAACAGCCAACTGGAGGTTTCTTAGTCTCTTGGTGGAGGGTCGGAGGGCAAGCCAGAATGGGGTTTGGCTCTTGGTGGAAAGAAACTATGAGCAGGGCTTAGGGTGAAAAAATAAGTAACAAATAAATAAATAATTTTTTTCTTTTTATTTTCAACAAAACTGTTTTTTTTGCGTGGGCTACATGAACGACATCTCTGCCAAAGGATTGATAGCGAAACCCCGCTTCCGTTCAACAGTGAGTTATCAAGGAAGTTAGCCGGCCTTCTCTTCATCTGGTCAATAACAATTGAAGCATTAAGACCGGAACTTTAGGCAAAAGCATCATTTCCAATCGCTCCTATGGAGTGGGGAGGCTTAACCTAACCCAGATTTGGTATTTCTGCGGGCGAACAGCGCACTGCTCTACCGAAGCAATTAAGACGCCAGGCTTGTTGAAGTCACTGCGCTGTAACCCCAGCGCCGCTGGCGGGGATTCGATGACAGTTGTTGTGCTCCGTAAGGCTTCATGAATGTTGGTTTTGCAGTGGTGCTCGCTGCCGTGTTCGGCTCCTCCCCGGCTATGCCGGTACCCGGTCTTATCCTAGCGATGAAGGCGCAGAAGTTTGCCGTTGGCAGTGGCCAACGGCCAGGTGGGAAGATTAATTATGGCTGGCTGCATGTTTAGCTGAAAGCATTTGGTTGCTCCGATTTCCCCGCACAATGCCCTGAAGTTTAGACATTCATGAGCGAGTTATTAACTTGATTGGGAAATGATCCTGCAGGAAAATGCTAAACCAGCAAATCCCACGGCTTGGCTGACGATCACTGGCTAGTACTACTATTTACCTTCACCAATGTCAACAAAGCCCCGGGATGATGGTCTCAAAACTCCAATTGATGTCGGCTGGAGAGAGCTACCGTTTAGCCTCATCAAACATACATCTTCCAGAACCAGGCTGGAAGTTGTGTGAAATTGGGACTATTGCGCTTCCAGAATGACCACCGTCACGCGGTTGTGAACGGAGTTTGTTTCTGCGGAGGAAGCGGAGCTGGCTGCACAGTCGAGCTAAGTTTGCTCCTGCTGGTGATCCCACGTCTTGCCATCCCCCACCCAATTACCTTGGCAGGCTACTGTTAGCTTGTCGGCGTGCCGTATTCATGGATCGTATTTAGGAGCCTGCTGGAAGTTCGGGGGAGGCTATCTTGTTAACCCAGCACCACAAAATCCCCGCACACGTTTTGTACAAACTCCACTGCAACCCGGGTCAGGATTTCAGCGGGGATGCCAGCAGCGTTCGTAGTACCGTCGACCACTTGATGCCGTTATTCAAGGAGCAGGCAGACAGCTATGACGGGGTTCCTGCTTCGGGTCTTGCCCACCCCGCACCCGGTTTTGTTCGCTCCGAGGACATAACTTGACCTCGCGCATAAGAAGCGTGGGAATTCCCCCTTCCTTTGGTTCGTGGCCCATTTCCTGTCGTACGAATTGAATGCAAGGTGGCCCATCATGCAGTTGTTTACTCTATCGTTCTTGGCCCTCTCGTCATCCCTCGTGGATGCTTGCGCCCATGATCATCTCGCGCACAGGTCGTTTGACCCCAGCCGGTTGGGTCTTGCAAAGCGGGATGGCCAATCCCCGCCAATTCTTACAGACCACGAGTCAATCTTGTTGAGCTCTTTCGATAGCAACACAGTCAGCGACTGGGCATACTACTATACCCATGGCCTCCATGTTGCCGGCACAAACAAGACGATGGCTGAATGGACTGTCGAAAAGTGGAGTGGATTCGGGGTTCCGTCCTCTCTCGCTTCTTACCATGTCTATTTGAACTACCCGGTCTCCCATTCCCTTTCCCTCACTCTTGCGGATGGCACCGTTTGGAACGCGGAGCTTGAAGAAGACGTTCTTGCGGAAGATGACACCAGCAGCTATCCCAACCGTGTTCCAATCTTCCACGGGTACTCCGCATCAGGGGATGCAAAAGCTGAATATGTCTACGTTGGTCGCGGCCAGCAAGTTGACTTTGACCGGCTTGTTGAGTTGGGCGTTGAGTTGAAAGGTAAGATCGCCCTGGCAATGTATGGTGGGCCTTTCAGGTAAGACTACACAGCTAGCGTCCTGCGCAATATTTTTTACATTATGCACTAATATCCCACCAGAGGTTTGAAAGTCAAGAATGCCCAGGATTATGGCATGATTGGATGTATCATCTTCACAGACCCGGGGGACGACGGGAATGTGACAGAAGCAAACGGCTATGCAGCTTATCCCCATGGCCCTGCAAGAAACCCTTCATCCGTGCAACGTGGATCTGTTGAATTTTTATCCACAGCTCCAGGTGATCCCACCACTCCAGGGTATCCCTCAAAGGAAGACTCACCTCGCGCGGATAGGAGCCGTGTGACACCGAAAATCCCTTCCCTCCCTATTTCCTGGCCGAATGCCGCAAAAATTCTAGGTACATTGGATGGCCATGGCCAATCCGCTGAGGCCATCAATCGAACCAGGTGGGTAGGAGGGATGAATGTATCATATTCTAGCGGCCCTGCTCCTGGTGCAGAAATGTCGATGTCCAACTTGATGCGCGATGAGTATCGACCCATATACAACCCAATTGGGATCATTAACGGCACAAAACAAGACGAAGTAATCGTGATTGGTAATCATTGGGATGCTTGGATTATTGGCGGGGCTGCAGATCCCAATTCTGGATCAGCCGTTATGGTTGAACTTGCGAAAGCGCTCGGAAAGCTTCAAGAGGCAGGATGGAAACCAAAGAGAACAATGTAAGTCCAAGTCCATATCTACCGCTGCTGCCAATGCAGTACGGCAGTTGTTTAATCCCATTGTCATATTAACGCGCTCCTTAGTGTTATGGCCTCCTGGGATGGCGAAGAGTATGGCCTTGTCGGCTCAACAGAGTGGGTTGAAGAATATGTATGTCATCGCAATTCTCTCCTTGTCGTCGCTAGAATTTGCTAACGAACCCCTTTTTATAGGTTAATTGGCTCAAAGAAACTGCAGTAGCGTACCTTAATGTCGACGTTGCTGTTTCTGGCCCATTCCCAAGTATATCTGGTACACCTGGTCTTCACCAACTTTCCATCGAACTCATGAAAAAAGTTGCCTGGCCATACAAAGGAAACGACTCTCTGACCTTGTATGACATGTGGTATGCTAGCAATGATGGAGAAGTTGGTGTATTAGGAAGCGGCTCAGACTATACCGCATTCGTCCACAATGGCCTCGCAGCAGTAAGTATCCCCTTGATTTCATCCAGCGAAAATAGACGACACTAAGATTTTCCACAGCTGGACGTGGGCTCGTCTGGTGTTTCGGGCGACCCTGTCTATCATTACCATTCCAACTACGACTCCTACCACTGGATGAGCACCTACGGCGACCCTGGTTTTGTTTACCACAAAGCAATAGGACAATACCTCGCCTTAGTCCTATACCATCTTGCCACGGACGAGGTTATTCCATTTGATGTGGCCAATTACGGCCCGGAGTTTGCGAAGTATCTGGCCGCGCTTAAGAAGACAATTGCCAAGTCCAAGCTCACTGTCGATCTGTCCCGCTTGGAAGCGGCCATTAGTGTCTTCAATAAGGTCTCTGCCTCAGCTACTAAACTGAAGGAGGAGGCTATGAAGTCAGGAGACGAGCGTCTTGTTAACCTAGTGAATGCCAAGTTCCGGGACTTTGAGAGAGGATTTGTTAGCCAAGGTGGACTGCCAGATCGGGAGTTCTACAAGCATCTTATTTTCGCTCCTGGGTTGGACACTGGGTAAGTGCTATTGCTCACATTTCTTTTATACCTCCATTTTGACCCGCCATTTTCCAAAATGTTCGAGTTTCATGGGCTAACGTTGACCTTTTCTTTTTGCTTAGATACGCCCCAACAACTTTCCCTGGCATCACGGAAGCTGTTCAGGCAGGAAACCAGTCTCAGGCTCAAGAGTGGGTGGAGAAGACGAGCAATGCCATTTATGTCGCGGCTGGAATCCTAACACCGTAATTTTTCCAACATATCACAACCTCGTTAATGATAATGAACATAGGCTTGGATAACGAAGTCGTTGGACCCGCTATCCAGTATATACATGCAACTTACCTGGGATTAGGTATAGCAAGGTTATTTTACATATTCATACGTGGATAACTTGCTTGCGCGCACCTGTTTAGTTTAATATTAATATTTGTCGATAGTCTAATTAATCTACAGTTGCTCGTCCGTTCGTAACTCCACTTTATTTCCTTATTTTATGTATGCTGAGAGCCCTTGGGTTATCATGTAATATTGCACACCATAATACTCATGAGCAAAAACCTCGCAGCTCTGTTGTATAATTTCATTTTCAACTGTATATAACATTTTGTAGTTGCGATCAACAACCCTTTGTCTTTTTCTTTTTTTTCTTTTATTCTTTCTTTTTTTAATATATATTATTATTACTCTCCTTGTAGGCGTTGTGATATGTCAACTATTGCGGTGTGGCTCCACTTTCTCCATTCAACTGAAATATAGTTGTGTTACATTGCTTCATGTGCTGTACCTACTTATTCTTGAGATTCTGCGTCTTTGTGCGGGTATGCCATTGGTTTATGCGTGTTTTATGTTAGTTGCGGATAGGTAATAGGAATCTATTGGACATAGCATACATCAGAACGGAAATTGGGGAGAACTCAGGTAAAAGCCAACCATCATCTCCAGTGGAAATAACCAGAGCAGATATATTATATTTCCAGTTTTCAGAGAGCCAGCAAGTGGTGTCCGCATGTTTGTCCGCAAGTATATCCGTGTCTGGGGCATAATCGCCCCCCTTTGAAGGGGAAACAAAAGACGATGAAATCACTCAATTTGAACTTGGAAAACTTCATTAATGAAAATTTATTTAGTAATGGTCTTAGTTTTAAAGTAAACACCCTGCCGATTTTTCCTGTCTATTTTGCGCGGAGGGTACTGCTGAAGTAGTATTTTGGTCTTTGTTCATAAAATAATGCTCTGTATAACAGCTTAGGAAACCTTTAGTCATTCGGTTAAGGACTTCTTTGGCGGTTTAATCATATAGATTTCATCCTTCGTTAGTTGAAAATTGGCCGATATAGTTTTTCTGACTAGCGCTCATTTTACTCGCACTACGCCCCCACAAAGATGAAATGCCGTCTCGGGTCTAGCACGGTCGTTCACACATTTGTGGCTATTTCGGGAGTTGGGGTGAGGAGGAGAAAAAAGCGGGGACATGTGGTGAAGAGGGGTACAGTAGTACAACATGTACTCGACTTGGTCTTTAGTGCTGGTTGGGTCATGTATTCGAAAATTAGAACAAGATCTGGAGAGTGTTGTGGATAAGGGTTGAGAGGCCGAGGAACAATAATGGTCATGATAGGATTGAATAATTGATCTTCAAAATATGAAGGTGGGGAAAGTTGAGCCCTGCATGTAAACCAAAAGCCGATCTTTCTTGAAATACCTCGCGGCGTGTGCACGGGAAGGGGAAAATAAACACAGGGACAAGAAGGACAACTTTTACTCGAAATGTACATACATGGAGAAGCAGTGTAGAACAATTGAGCGCCACCAGCAAAAGGAACCAAGACCTGCCAAGAAAGCCCAGCTTACCACAAACTTAGAATAATATGAAATCATAATGCATAGTATGGAAAACCCAGACACCGTGAAGAGGGAAAAGCTGATTCTAGCACGAGCAGTGAACGAAATTAACTGAAATGACAAAGTAGTAAGTTATGATAACAGTTTATAATCAGTTAGTTCTAAGCCCGCTAGCTGATCATCACAGTTCTTCAGTGTCTGTTCAATCGACGGAATAGCGCACTTGGCATGCTCGTAGTAATAAGTGCTTGTGCGTTGGGCAGCGGGGAAGTATAGACCGTGTCTAAAGCGATGTGCAAATTGTTCGAAGCAGAGGCCTGTGAATGGAGGGTCTGGTTGATTAGGAAAGAGATGAAGTGCCTTGAGACGTTTCGTCAGGGCGCCTAGCATAAGTGAGTCACATTCAAAACTGCAGTGCTCCTTTTCGAGATAATCTGCAAGCTGGACGTGGAGGATGGATACTATGCGGGATATGGAGTCGGTGCGTTGACCGTTAATTGCATCTGAGGCAGTATTTTTTAGTACTGGAATGCTGTCCTGCTAAACAATCTTCCGATTTTTTGATGAAAGCAGGCTCAGGCTGATGTTATAAATTATTTACTTACCAACAATGGATGCGGGAACCGGAAGATTTCCAATTGGGAGGTTCTGTCTGCCTTGGCGCAATGCGAGTCGAGTTACATGTTTGAATTCTTGTGGTCGATTAAATACCCAGCAAACGCAGATCCAACCGGGTACATCTTCCGTGTATGTTTGGGGAATGGTGGCTTTGAGCTTTTCAAACCAGAAGTCGGAAAAAATCTCAACGGCTTCGTGGATATCATATTTGTCAGCCAGAACGGCGACTTGTGTATATGTATCAATATCGAGCTCTGTAGGGACTTTTCGCATATGGGCATGGATGATGTTCAAAAGGATGAGAAATGCGTCGGGATCGTCGTCAGGGAGAGGTATTTGGACGCTCCCGGTTTTCTGAAGGGCGTCACTTTCGCTAAACTTGCGCTGGAGCATGGCGCGAAAAACGGATGACGCAAGAATCAGGTGTCGTGACGAAGCACGTACTAAAACTTCTGTTCAAACAAGAGGGGTTAGGTTTGTAATTGATCATATGGGGCCGCGTTGCTAGTTCACCTTGTTCGCAAGTAATCAAAGCATTTTCATCGGGTTTATTTAATAGCTTCGTATCCACGCCAGCAGAGGCTTCTTGTTTTGAGACTGCGCCATCGATTCCCTCTCCTAATTCGGATAAAATCTCACATTCCAGGAATCTGGTCATAATAAGCATCACATCGCCCTCCGGATCCAGGTTGTGAACCTCAGGCGCCATCCGATCAAATTCTGTAGCCGCAGGAGCTGATGGGCTAATAGCCGATGGCATATTGAAGGACAGCTACTGTATAGAGTAGTTGACAGCTCGCTAGGACAAGACAGCTTCCCAAGGGGCCAGGAGTGGCTAGGGGAGGGTTTTAAAGAAAGAAAACATGTGGTAGTAGTGCTATTACCTCATTATGACCAAGTATATACAGCATGCTTCGTTCAATCCTGGTCGGGTGATGGAGATGGATGGGGGAGGCAGCTGTTGGTTGTTCAAAAAATGAATCGAAACTCGTAGTTATATATGTTGCCTACGTGGCAACTGCTACTTCCTGCTGAATTTAAGAAACCGTGGAGGGAGCACAACGTCCGTTGCGCACGGATATTGAGCGTTTAACCAACTTACCTGGTATGCTGTTTTTGAACAAAAGAGCTCTGTGCGACTTGCAACCTGGTTCCAGATCTGCCATAAGTAAAATTCCTAAGTGGGCCAACCTTTTAGTTAATGGCCCTGGTCAGAACCCTGGCATAACAGCAACCAGCCAACCCAACAAAAAACACTGTTAGGTGCCTTAAATCACATCGATCTGATGCATGCATTAGTCCGTAGAGTGCAGGTATGCCTAAATGTTCTTTCAACGGTGTGGGGCACGGACCCCAGGTCGTTACCATGATCCATTGGTGAACAGTAATAATACCGGACCTTTGTTTGATCTTGGAGATTGTTACGCATGTGCACCGTGGTAAGTAGTGTTCTTCTTCCATATACGGAGTACAAGCATCCTCGCAAACCTGGTCATTCAGGAGCCACAAGATCCCGGCAATCCAGTGTCACCGAAGTTGGGCCCTCGGTCGGGACTAGGGATACCGGGCATATTGAACCCCCAAAATCCTCGGATTCAAGAGCTGCATGAATGGAGGTAAACTACACCTCGAATGAAAGAAATGAGTCCAGAAGCTACTATACACCCACCCCCCCCGCATTCGGGTTAACCCGTGTCAGACTTGGCGCTAGATGTTGCTGATAGGAGTTGTTATTTGAAACAGGAAACAAAGAAATTCCATCCCAGCGCAGCCATTTTTTGCCCAGGCCCAACAACTTATGTGCAGCAGAGGGGGGTGTATTTGTCGTAGTATATCCCCGAAGTTGGAAGAATTGAGATCATCGCTCTGCTGAAGCAGGGAAGTTGCAAAAGGAGCGTCATGTGACAAATCCTAGGGGCTCCGGGTCGTAACCAGTAGCCACTAGTAGTAGTTAGCGCGCATTCATTTTTAGCCGCCGACGCAGATGTGAAAGACTTCATTCGCCATGGGCACTTTTATGGCTGTACTCCGTACTCCGTAGCATCGCTCAACAATCCTTATCCCGGGCCCATTATCACCAATCTCTGCCAAACTTGTGAATCGTTCGGTCTTCAAGAAGTCCGTGTCACCTATCTTTACCACATTATTGGCTAAAGCAATGGCAAAAGGTCGCGTCCAAATTAGAAGCCACGCCCAGCTTGACGTCATGCATCGTGAATCAACCCAGACAGACCATGGGAGGATAAAAAATACAATCAAACAATCAGCAAGCAATCAGCAAGCAATCAGCAAGCAATCAGCAAGCAATCAGCACCCATGAGCAAGCCATCAATGTGTCCCATCGCAATGGCCTGACCCAGTTACCATCAGATGCGCCTCAAAATTCGAATTCCTGTTCGTTTCCTGAGTTGATGGGAAAGCTCTACTGGTTCCTTTTTGCAGACTCACCCAATAGCTCTGGGAAGACTGGGATTGATTTCCTTCGATTTTCCAGCCTGAATCTCTTGGGCTTTGTGGGCCCTTTTTGCTTTTTTCCCTCTCTCCACCTTTTACCTCGTGCCAAGGCGGGAACCCCATTCGATTAACCTTACGAAGAACCCTGTATATAAGTTTAATAGCTGACGAGCCAGCAGCGCTGATATAAGCCAAACGTCGAACAGCTGCCTTCCCTTTATGTAATCTGGTAGAATCGTTCTAATAGTGCCCTTCGAAAGGCAAGCGCAGACCAACCGCAAAACGCTGAGGCCGAACCCGTAAACATACCATGCATACATTTCCAATGATACTATTATATGATTTGTGGGTACAGTACATATCCATATCACTAAAGGAGATAATCTGTACGGAGTACGGAGTATGTGGTTGAAATACCCCCAATATGTCTACTAACCACTCAAATGACTTGCCAGCAGAGAAAGACGGCATCAGATATTTATTTATCCATGCGTCTTTTCGCCAATAAAGCCGAAATTTGGGTAGGCTAGAACAACTCACCAATCATAAATATAAGATTATTAGCCGATGAGTGCGCCCGGATGGCATGACGACCCGTCGGGAAAACATTCAATGTGGCAGCCAGAGTATGGATGTGGACCTTAACGCCTAGTTTCGGCTTCCTGCGAGCTATTTGGTTAGACAGTCCTGCCAACAGCATGCATGTGTAGGGGAAGATTTGCTTCACAATACCATATATCTTTATCCTCCTACAAATCAAGTTACAGCACCTTCTGCTATGGAAACAAGACAATCCTGTTTCCTGCTTCTTTTGTCAACTTTTAAGAGTCACCAGATTCCTAGATCCCCAAATGCACGGAGGTTTCGTTCCCTCTTCGCCATTCCATCTGCTATTCGATGAGCAGCGTGAGCTGCCACTTGCCAGGTGTTATTTTTCTTTGTCCATGTTCCAACCACCCCTGCTTGATTCCCAACAAAGCTTTTTCAAATCCCGCCCACGGCTATGATGCTCATGCTCATTTGGTAGGTGCCTACATACGGAGTACAGAACAATGTAATCTGGCATCACAACAACGCGTTTCATCACACACATTGTTTAAATATCAGAAAAAAAAAGGATCCGGCACATTCCCATTGATGAATGCCCCAAGCCCACCAATCGAAATCCCGAACGATTGTTTTTTTAGGCCAAGGAATTTCTTTCGATAATATTCTAGCGAAGTTGTTAAAATGTCAAATACGACGGGGCGCTTGATCTGTTCTTATGACGTTTAAATTAAAGCTAGCTACTGCGTGGTTACGATATATCGCAATTAGCGCGACGGCTGGTGGGTGGTCATCAGGTCAAAGGGTCCAAGCTCATATCCTCTTCGCCTGGCTTTTCACGCCGAATACTCCGTACTATATATCTCATGTTTACCTAGGCAGTCAAAACTGGTTGTATAGTAAAATTTCGCGGTGTTTGTTTCGTTTAATGATTAGTACTACTATGGAAGGGAAAAATTGGTGGGGAAATTTCAGCCCACACACACAATGCCATGACATTGGACAGGAACCACATGTTAGATAACGTTTACCGTTGCAGTTGGGTGATCATTATTAGTGCTATTTTTGTGATTTTATAGTACATACCTACTGCCGTTTAGATTCCCTGCTGTCGGAAGAGTCAAGTTTTCTCCTCGCTAAACATCAGGTAACTCTCACTGACGATGTCACGAGCTGCTGTACGTATCAAGAACGGCATATTGGCAATAAAAAGTGTGGAGGCCATAATTTGGGAGTGTCGCCTCCGATATGCTCGCTCAGAAACAACCAAAGCCTTTCAATCCGTCATGGAGCCTTTTAAAGATGTGTGTAGATGCACTTGCGATCAATATTGCATCTGCAACGCTTGAGATCGATATGCACATATATTCTTTAAAAGGATCAACCAAGGCATTCACGCCAAATTTGCTAAGAAGGGTCTTAAGTATTGGCAAACGATATTTTAGGGTCTTTAAGGAAAACTATCTCGATGATTAAGAAAGGGACGTAAGGATACACCCATTTACGGGAAAAAGTTGCGCCGTGGCATGGTATTAACACGTGCTGAGGTAATACCAGTGCGTACTATGATTTCAGGATTTTCTGGGATATATGCACGCAGTTTAAAGGCCAATGGCACGTGTTCAACATGTTGGTCCAGGAGGCTTGGTATCGTATGGATGTACCAAACGCTTATTTGCCCAATGCCCAACCTCGGGGAGCGATGGCGGCCCCTGACTGGGAAAATTGGAGCGGATATTCGACGGAAGAAATTAGCGCGGGGCAAGGGAGTCTATGTTATTAAATACATGTAAGCCTTGCAGAGAGAAATTCAGATATCGTTAGAGCTGACACAAACCAAAACTTCCCGAACCGTTGTGTTCGTTTGCACTCCGTTGATAAAGCATACGGGGACTTCCCGATATCGGTTCGTGCTTCGTAATTATCAACTCACATTGAGATGACGGAAGTGTGCGGAGCTGTCTGGGAAATGACGTCTTTGTCGCAAAAGGACGGAAAGAAAAGTGGGCTTTTAGATCCGGATGTAATCGGTAAGAGGTTCTAGAGAAGCAAGTAGAAACAATGAAAATGAGATGGACATAAACTGCTGGGAGTCGCTAACAACGTTAGCGAGAATATTCTTATCCTTGGGTGCGATATGAACATTCAGTGCGCACGAAAGGACCCCAAAACCAACAAGAAAAAAAGGGAATGGGCGGCCGTTCAATCCATGTGCAAAAAATACGTATCAAGCCAAAAATAATGCATGTGCAGAAGTGAAAGATATATGCAACCTTTTATCTAGGGTAAAAGAGACATTCGCAAGACTCTTAGAAAAGCAAATCTACAGGAGAAAAAAAATCCTGGAAGGAAAACCATAACAGTAGCACTGAATATCCATGGTCATCAATTAACAACAAACGGAGGGAGAAAGGCAAAGTAGGCCAAAGCCGAAAATCATGCATAGTAATCCAACAGGTCTTTTCCCTCGACAACGCTGATAATATTGCCCGTTATCCCGTCCGTAACAGCAATAACCTGGGTCACGTTATTTTTCACAGTAACCCGACCAGCAGCATGTTCAAAACAATCTTCGTTATGTTTGATAAGCATCCCTCTAACTTCCTTGACTGTACTGTTTTTGGGCACATGGAACCAATCTGTTTTATGAATAATCGCATCGGCTGCATACGGGAGATCTTGCAGTACCAAATCAACATCTTTCTCCTCAGAGAGTGCACGAACTTGCTGTGGAGGAATAATTGCTGTCGGCGACAGCAGGACCCAGGATCTGGCTCCTGGAGAGCGAACAGCAGCTCTCAACACATCGATGATGCTGGTTTGCGCTAGAAGGGTTTGGGAGGATTGTGGTGATATAGGGTGTATTAGAGAGAATGGTGTTCCGATATCAAATATGCAACGGTCGTGATTTGGTGAAGGGGCTGGTGTAATCCGCGTCTCTTGTTTCGGGAGCAGCTCTTCTGAAAATATTGAGTTTGTAGATGTCGAACTAGAAGCTGAATCCGAAACCGGAGTTATAGAAACTGTCGACGCAGCGCCAATTGCCCCTCCAGGATGAAACCCTTTGAACACATCTGCTGGACCTTTGCCTGGTGAGTTGTAAAGTTTTCTGGAGGTTGCCAATGCCAATGCATCACCAAGAGCAAGGGCTACTGTAGTGGAAGTCATTGGTGCGGGTAAGCCGAAGGATATGTCTTCGTGCTCATGAACTGGAGCAGCCAGCAGAATAGGGTCGGGATAATTTGCGCCAGCCAAAAGCGGGCATAAATCAGGGTGAACGTGAGCTGTTATGGCAATTAGTGGTGCTGTTGCTGGAAGGTACGGCTGAAGACGAAGTAACTCCGGCGTTTTCCCCGAGAAGGTTATTAGAAGCACAGCGTCACCCTGAACATTTGAAACAACGGCATTAGCCACTATCCCCGATTTGCCCCGCCTTCACAGGTAAGCATTCACAGGAGAATGGATAATTACCGGTCTAATCATCCCCAGGTCACCATGGAGCGCTTCTGTGGGATGTAAAAAAGTGCTCTGGACCCCAAGGCTGTTCATCGTCGCCACCACCTTCTCTGCAATCTTCCCACTTTTCCCGACCCCCGAAACAACCAGCTTCCCTCCAGACTTCACTATATCGGCCACTGTTGTCACTGCGCGCTCCATGTTCTCCCGAGCAAGCTTATCAGTCAAATAGATTCTTTCTAGATGCGCTAATGCTGCGCGTTCCGTCGATATGACGTGAATTGCCGTGCCGATTGATGAAGAGAGGCAATTTACTGGAGAACCTAATGGACCATCTGGGTCTGGCGGTGTCATTGGTAGGGTAGGCATAATGCCGTTGAGTTTCGGCACCTGAGGCCAGATTGGTGGAGATGGAGATGTCGTAACGCGCCGCCTTTTGCGGGCTGACGGAAAGGATGTCATGTTGGTCCTTTCACACGCAAGCAGAAATTGAAGAAGGTCGACAAGGATACTGCTGAGTCTAGTAAGAAGGAGAAATATTGAAAAACACGTCCAAGCGAGAAACGAATAACACAAAGAGGGGTAACCTGGCCGAAGCCGGGGAATTCGCTTATAGTTTCATTTTTCTGTTATAAAATGATAGACACTCGGCAGAAGAAAAACATAGAAGGTGAATGTGGATGCATTCAAATATGAGAGACGAGAGCTGAAGAAACCAGTATGTGTACGACAACCGATGGATGCGCAACTCGAGCAGCAGGTTTGGCTGTGGAAAAGAGGGAAATGGGAGAGCAGGCGCTCGAGAGATTCAGAGACGGCCAGGGTAAGGCTGAACCTCACCTGGCAAAATACTCTATGAAAGCAAAAAGGAGTGGTGCTCGGTGGAAACTCAGGTAAAAAAAAAAAAAAAAAGGGGAAAACAATGGCGGCGAAAAAGAAAGTTGGAGATACTGTAACCGTACCTTTCGCGACAGATCAAGATAAGATTGATTAGTCATCGGCGGGGCGGGAGAAGGTTTTAGCCTCGGAATACTCCCTTATACGTGGGTGAGCAATAGAAAAGAAATAACTTCAGGTGAAGACATTTAACAGAAATGGGATATATCCATCGATTGTTATAAATACCCAAATGCACTACAGCGATATACTCCCATGTTCTATGTTGAATTTGATGATTCCACATCATTGAATTTATAACTTGGCTTTGAAATAGTAGGTTTCCCCGTCCTCCGTTTCTCTGAAGTAGAGTTTCTCGCATCGATCGACCACCAAATATGCAGACAGCCAGGAAAGGGCATATATTTCCGGCTCACACCGAGGGCAATTTGGAATATTCCTATGCAACGTTCAGTACCACTTTGCTTTTTGGGACTCTAAAAGCCTGTCTGTCCTATCACAAGCCTCGCACGTCATCGTGGTGTTGACCAGGGTATGGCGCGATTTCAACTTTGCTCAGGTGCTGGATATTGAATTACTAATTGCAATTGGGCGAAAATTCCGCCGCTCTTGGTTTCAAAAAGTCGCGACATTAAATTGGTGTTCCGAATAATATAAATTTAGGAATACAATGGGCATTAAAATAATTAAATAAAAGAAGACAGTATCCGCCAAAGGTCCGCACAAATGCGGGTTTGGCGCAAGAAAGCGGGTTTGTTGGATATTCGAAGCGGGATGCAGAGAGGAAGTGTTTAGGTAGCTTCGCCGCTCAATATTATGTCAATCCGGCTCGTTTTGACGTTGTCAGCGGCTTCACTCCCTTATGTATTGCAGCAATTCCCATAGTGAGGTTCTCATAACCCCGCCCTGGAGTCATAAAGCCTGCTGTCTGGATCATTGAGCGGAATTCTTCTTGGCTTGGGAACTTTTCAATGCTTTCAACTAAGTATTGATAGCTGGGCCGGTCGCCAGCCACCAGGTGTCCGATCAGTGGAATTGCACTGAAACTCCATTGTTTGTATATTTGGTCAAATAAGCCGTTTGTAACTTTGCTGAACTCCAAGCACGCGAAGACACCACCGGGTTTCAGGACACGGAAAGCTTCATTTAGTGCAGCCTGCTTATCGGTAAAATTCCGGATGCCAAACGCGACAGTATACAGGTCAATGGAGTTATCTGGGACTGTGGGGATGGATTCTGCGTTGCCCTGCATGAAAGACAACCTATCCGTATTGTAGTATGGCGTCTCAAGGCTCCGTTTTTTTCCCTCTGCGAGCATGTCTGGGTTGATGTCTGCGATGGTAACGCGTGTGTTGTGATCGTTATTGATGTTGGTAGCATGGTCAAGCATTCGAAACGCAATGTCTCCCGTCCCCCCGGCGACGTCGAGTATGCTCCACCTTTGTTCCCCTGCGGCGCTGTTGCCCGGGTATCGCGAACCAGGGTTTAAGACTCGAACGAAGTGGTCCTTCCAGAGGCGATGGATTCCTAGCGACATGAAATCGTTCATTGTGTCGTATGAGCTAGCAACCGAACTGAAGACTGCTCCCACTATTTCTGGCGATTAGCCATATGATGAGAACATAGATAAGATAACATATAATATATATACCTCTAGCTTCTTTTTCAGCTTCAGGAACCGTTTCGAATCCGAAATGGGTCGTTCGTCCATCCTGGGCTAGCTTTGATGGCTCTGGTTTTCTTGATTGGATCGAGCAAGAAAAGCATCGATACGGAATTCGAGGGGTAGATGCCCGACGTTTTGCACTGTAATGCAGACTACGCCAGACGGCTGTTGATGACATGTTGGGCAAGATCCAAAACCAACGCCTCTGACCCAAATTGCTTCGATGGTGTTGTCGTCGTTGTAAGGCCAGGTCAGACATCGCCTGCTGTTTTCGGCGCTAGTTATTTAATTTTCCGTCGCATGGACGCCAAGACAGATCAACCGCCTTCCACAGAGCCTCACTGCTTCCAACTCTTTACCAATGAACAAACACGACAAAAGATGGCAGTCAACAGGTGCAGAGCCCTCTACCACGTTCTTACGGAGTACTATTACTTCAGATTGAAATACCTGTTGGGATGTCTTTTTGCCCCGTGAATTGCTGGAATTGAACTTGATCACGAGTCATACTACTGCTAAGTATTCTGAAAACGCCATTGGCACTCCACCCGCGAAGGAATGGGGCCTCATGCCGCTCATTGAAAATGATTCGGGGATACATTTTGCCGCTTTAGGAAAGCAGCCAACCATATATGGACCAGATCCATCTCTATCCGCAAAGCTATCATTCATGCTGGGTCAATCCATCATCCTAAAACATCGGCATGTATTGATTCGAATGAGAACATTCGGGGGGTCAGTCACTCCCAAGCCTCAATCTGAAAAATATATTAGGGTCGGGCGAAAAAGGGGGGCGGGCGGGAAATTGGGTTGCTTTCCGTACTATTACTTAGTTGAGAAGAAGCCTATCCAAGGGTATAGTTTTAGATAGGGGGATTCTGAGCCATGAATCCGTCAATCCATAACGGCAACCCGGGGTTACTCTCCTGCATCGAATTCAGAATTTGGGCATTTCTAAAATGTACAATTGTGTTGGCGTTCTGATCATTCGCGCGGAAATTGTCGATGATATGCGATTGCGGCGTCAAGATCTGGGTTGTGTTTCGGACAGAGGATTCCGTGTACCAGCGCCATCGGATTGATGGGCGAGAACTGCCTGATTCGAATGTGCATATTTTCTCCATATGATTATGTCCTTGTTGCAATCCTCGAAGATGTTGGACTTGGATGGATGCCATCCTTTAATAAAGTCGTAGAGGTGAACAATATGCAGTAGGTTAGCTGGATTCCATGGATGTTCGTCGTGGGGGAGGCGCAGGATAGACACCGTTTCGAGACCTATGCACATATTATACAAATGCTATGAACTAAGGTGGACACAATCCTCCAAATCAAACAACGGGTCAGATAAAACAGGGCAAATCGTAGATGTGATCTCTCAGATCTATATAGGGCTTCGAGGAGCTCCATTTCATAATTCGGAAAGCTGCTTCGAATGCCAGGACCCTTTTTCCCTCACCTGAGGAACCATTTGAGCCTACTTCATCCTTTCTCTCTGAAAATACTCACTTGAGATATACAGATACACTTTGTATCTCGCCCTCGTTTTTCTTCGCATATATCATCCAGCGATTCTTTGCTTTCTAGTGTCAGAATCCCAGGGGTCTGGGTGACTAGCCGACGCCGTGAAACCAGCGATAGTGTGGCTCGATCCAATTCAGACAAGTAAAGGCTGAAAGCGAAAATCCAACCAAGACTCCAAAGGCGCCGAAATTACGGAGTAGACAGTCAATGGTCATCACCTTGGGGGTTTATTGGCGTATTCTGGTACTTTTGAGGCATGTTATCTCTTGCTAGCAATGAATATGGGGGCGGTTTGGCCAAGTTGTCCAACCTTATTATATGCAGAAGGTGGGATCCTAAAGAATTCGAGACTGAGCGCGGAGGAGAGATTGGGTAGCTGAGTACTCCGTACTTCGTAGCTGACGCAGAAGCAACAGCCTTCAATCCTTTTGACATCATACTAACTGTGGAGTGCGCAAGGATTTGGTCAGTGGGAAGATATCCGAGAAAGAAACTACACAAGGAGCTAGCAGATTTTGCAGGATGTGCAACAAGGTTTGCTAAGACGCAAACCAGCAAGATAGAGAGATGTGTTGAACCAGCATGATTAACTAGGAGGTTGACAACAAGGTTTCTGATTTGGTGTCTCGTTAGGCGCGCCCTGGCTTGACCCACAACATTGCGATCGATCTAGCATCCCGTACGTCTCATCTAGGAGGGATAAAGGGATTGGCCTGCCCAGGCCTCCATGCCATTCGGCCACTGATTGAGGCCGGGCTCAACGCATAAGCAGCCTACCTAACTGGTACTTTTGACCAGAGGCGCGCGAAATTCAGTTAATCATCTCCTTCCAAGACTCTCACTTGTGCGGGCTTCATGCCTCGCAATTACATCCGCTCCAAGATTCACACCCTGCAGACATATGCGCCGCCATGGAGTTTTCGCAAATCCGTCGGCTACTGGGACTCTTACAGCAAGCTGACATACCTGTCTGTATTGTGGGCGAATTTGCTCTGAACTATTATAATGCCCCACGCGTTGTTCATGTAGGTCCATGTTCTTCGCATCTGTCTCCCACTGTAGGTCCATATGCTGACAGTCCCATGCTGTAGAACATTGAGCTCTGCGTGCCTGCGGATGATCTTGGGGCAGCAAGATCTGCATTCGAATCCCAGGAAGGTCTGCTTGAAAGAGCGGACAAGACGGAGTATAACCTCTATACTGAATACAAAAGGGGCTTCCCTCGTTTCCGTTCCTGCTCCAAGCCTGTGTTCTACGTGACCATCTTTACCGATAAACATTGCCACCTGGACCCTCTGCCGAAATGCGTGGTCTATCAAACGGAGCATCAGTACGCGGGGGAATACAGCCGAGAGCTGCTGGATTCTTTTTCACCAGACGAGATCGCCACGCTTCCGTTTCCGCGCTTTACTCCGCTCTTTAAGGGCTTCTGTCGCACTTATGTCAAGACCCGAGAGGACACAGCTGCGATGGCTGCCGAGTGCCTTGTGGACGGAAAGAATATCAATGAAGAGTGGTGTAATGCACAGTTCAACACTTCTGAAAGTGCAGAGCTGAGTTTCGCTCTGAGACTTGTAAAGGGCAGAGGCTCTCCGATTGATGACTTCTCGTCAAATCAGGTAACTTGTTTCATCCTCAATATTCAGGAGGCGCAACGACTGCAAAAGATTCCAGGGTTTTATTAGGGGGTGGTTTGAATCGGCTCAGATAAGCTGGGCAACTTTGCCATGTTTCTTTTGAAGTGATCGCAAAGTGCTTCGTACTTCATGGCTGTCCACTATTATTTAAGGATACCCAAATGCTGCCAAGTTGTAAATTAGAGCGGATTTAAAGTCCTGGATGTTTTTGGACTCTATATACTAAAGTGGTCATTGTTGGCATATGGTTTCTTGAAGATCTTCTAATAAAGCACTGTGTACATATTTTGGATCTTTACGGAGTACACAACTTAGGTAAAGAAAATGTAGTTGAGATAAAACAGCCTTCACACTGGCTGGCAATGCTGTTTATACTGAACTTCTCACTGCTCTTTTGTGCAGTTTACCACCGTAATCAACATTTTTATCCAGGGGTGAGAAAAGAATCAATGTCGCACTAATTATTCCTGAGAGAGAGTAGTTTGGAGACAACTCAAAACACTGCATCAACCCATGTTCCAAAAAAACAAATAAAAAGAGAGGGCCGTCAACACTACGCCTAATTCTTTGTTGATATAAATGACATTCCAAATCGAAACAGTTCTTCACCCATCCTACTGCTTCCCTGATGGGATTCTCTTGCCTAAAATAGACCCATTCTGACTGGTTGGAGGAATGAATGGATGGCCTTCGGCCGCGGGTTTGTCCAAAACAGTAGATACAAGAATCGTGTTGATTGCTATTTTTTTCTTTAAATTGTTATTATTCAATCTTCTCTGACTTCTGCTAGTGAGTTTGCACAGGAGCTAGTCTTTTCTCTGTTTTAAAATCTCTGTTAAAACTTTTTTTTCTCGCGATTTGGTACGGAGTTACCAAGAATTGAATTGAATTTTCAAACTTTCAAAGCTGAGCTACCATACCTACACAGACATAAGCCGCCAACTTTGTTTCATGATATTTTAACGGGAGCGATAAATAAATGCTAACTACTCCGTACGTTATCGAACTTTTCCTGAAACGCGGTTGGAAGCCACCAAGCGTTAAATGTGTGCAAGGATCTGGCGATTTCGGAATGGAAGTTTCCGGGATACAGCACCGTATCGAATCGAACCATGAGCTGCATGCACGCGGGTGAAACGCGGGGGAAAATCGATCTTTGTTGGTGACTGCCACAGAGGATGTATGCAATGCGTGAAGCTGCAAGGGTATGGATGGTGAGAGAGCAAGCCGAACGGATCAGAGTCACTTCGCAATTACAGCGAAGAAATTGTTTGGATAAATCATAGTACAGTACGGAGTACAAAGTTTCGCACCATTGCGTCGATCAAGTGAGAGTGGCCAGGCTGGCTTCAGAATTAGGCTGACTCCGGCGAGTCTAAAGCCTGCCAAGTTCGAAGTCGGTCAGCACAAGGAACAGTTAATTCGACACGGAAGATGTGCAAGGAGTTCCACAGCGTAAACGGCCGTCAACGTGCTATTCTACCTTGGGCTAATGGGCCAGTCGCTCTAAGTGGCTCAAAATCAGATCCCTTGTTTAGGGTTCTACCAGAACATGTCACATCGAAAATATCGGCTTGTCGACACCCTTGCATCCCCAGGGTTTAATGGGCGTCTGGAGACTTTGGAAATCGGGAATAATCATGCGCCAACTGTCAAACTGTGACCCTGCCAGGGTTGAAAACATATTTGCAGACAAAGTGTTCTCTTGAAGACCGAGACACTATTTTGGGCGGGCTAACATTTATTTAGCCCGCTCTAACGGCTAGCCAGGAGCAACAGACCGCTATTTTAGGCTACCGGCCTTCATGTATGGAGTACTCCGTACTGTGTAGAGCTTTTCCCAACAACAAACCAAGTGTACGACAAACTCGAACAAACTCATAATCTGTTGCCCAAGTGTAAACCCGACCGAAACTGGCAGGACGTCGTTTCTGAATTCCGATAATCATGAAAGAGCCCCACCACCGAGTGTGAAGGCTTGCTATCGAACCCAAAAACATGGACACGAGCCCGACGAAACTTCTTCCTGAGCGGCCAAAGCGGGTGCGGAAATGGCACCATCGAGGCTTCACTGGCTGCTCTACTTGCAAGAGTAGGCATGTTAGATGTGATGAGGCCTCCCCAGCGTGTCGTAACTGCATAAAAAGGGGCTTGCAGTGTGACGGTGGTCAAGGGACTACGACATTCAAATTCTACAGCCTTGACCAGATTGCGCCTGGCTTTGTCGACCCAAGTGCCAACCGGCGAAAACCAAAAACTGAGTGGAAAAGTGACAAGCTCAGCAAAAATGAGGAGAACGTGCCCATCGAAATTGAAAAGGGCTCCAGGGATACAGCCAAAGCTTTTGTTCCGGTCCGAGGGAATACTATCTCCAAACCCAAGCTGGTGCCCTTCCCAAGTTCCATATCTTCGCCAGCAGATCTATATTACTCGCATTTCATTAATACAGTGTCCACCCTACTCATTGTGTACGACACCGACTACAACTTCAATCCCTATCGTTACTTGTTTCCCAAATTCGCCCATGGCTCGAAAACGCTGCCAGAAGCAATGAAGGCTTTAGGGGCCCTCCAACTTGCAAATACAACGACAGGAAAGGCACGGGCATGGCATATGCAGAACGCCATGAGGATTTACGGCAAAGCCGTGCAGTCGCTAAGACAAACATTACGTGTGGAGCCCGCGCAATGGCAGCTTACTGACCTTGCTACATGTTTACTGCTCTGTTTTTTCGAGGTTAGATTGGTTTCTTTATTTTATTCTTTTAAGTTAGAGATATATATTAGCCTTCACTGGGTAACATTCCCAGTTGTCACTGTTTCGCGACTTACATTCTACGCAGATGATGGACTCGGAGACGGGGAACTGGAAGGTACATCTCCTTGGCATCCGCGACCTTTTTGAGGCTATGATGCAGCCGATTCAGCCAATACCTACTTCCGCCATCTCTGCTACAACCTCTGAGACGCGACCTGAGACGCCAGAGCTGTCGTTGAAGCGCTTCCTAATTTCGCTTACCGCGTATCTTGATGTCGCCGGTGCTGTTTGCTCAAGTGAAGGAACGGTCATTGAAGGTCCTTACTGGGAATCACACGGTGGGGGGTGGCAATATAATCTAGGTGTCTCCGGTTCGTTACCGGAAGATTCTTGCAACGCCGCCGTTTTATCAGCGCTACGTCGTCACTGGTCGTTGCTGATGTGCATACAAACCGATATTAGCTCCTTTGCGAGCGCCAAACGAAGGGGGATGCCCATCGAAGAGCAAAAGGCAACCCTGGCAAATCTTGAAACACGCCTTGCGCTGTGGAGGTCGATGGTACCGGAATGCTTCTCGATGATCGACTCCTCATTGGAAGACAATGTGAAAACTCGCGGAAATGCGGAACTTCTGGAAGGCACCGCTTGCGTTGAGGCCTATGAAAAGGCTACGATTATCTATCTATATATGGTTTCTATTGCGGGAGAACGTGTACCCCGTACCTCACCTCCCCATGTAAGAGCAGCTTCAAAACGTGTCATAACCCTGTTCAGAGATTTTGGTAGGGGTGTTGGTCAATTGGGGATGCTCTGGGCCTTGTACATTGCTGCATTGGAGGCCAACGACCCCCTGGAACAGGACTTTTTGCGAGAAACATTTACTGGTATGAAACGGTTTGGTTTCAAGGTGAGATAGCCCAATACCATATCTGCTAATAGTCCCAAAACTGACAACTGGCAGAATATCACCAAAGCTCTTGTCATTTTGGAAAATGCCTGGTTGCATAAACGAGCATTTGCCGAGTACGACTGGATTAAGGCGCCGCATCTGGAAACGTCGCTGCTTCTACCATGATGCATTCTTAATTGTAGCACCAAAGCTCTTAAACCCTTAACGATTACACAATGCCAAAATCCCGCGAGTAGTTGGAACAAGAAACTCACGCCAAATATCAAGGGACAGGTGCATTTTGCAACCACCACAGGCACTATCATCCATATCCAAATAGTATTCCTCTTATCTCAGCCTAAAAACTCTTATCGAGCGGCAGGCACCCTGCATGGCGAAAAACCCGAAACTCGACGGCTTGCTAAAATTGGCATCAACCCAGCCACCCATAACCAAAGACTGGCGGAGAAATCTAATTTCCCACCATTCCATCTGCCCTGCCAGATCCAATAATTGCTATGGATCATGTTGAGAACAATATTTTTGTCATCATGATGCTTCTCCTTCCCCCCTCCGCGGATTTAGACATCAATATTTGGAAAATGTGAGGAGATTATGCTCCCTCCATCGAATAACACCTTGGATGATATTGCTAGGAAGCTGGAATTGAGAAAAAATCCAGATATATGTTCCATATAAGAGAGAGCTGTTCTCATGCATGCGGTCAGGCTGACACCTCATTCAAAAACACCAGCCGTGAGCTTCGTCCGCGATGTACCCGCATAATGGGTTGGGGAAAAGAAGGGTATCGTGGTTTCTTCCACCGATAACAGTTCCATTTTTAAATATTATATAAAGACAAAAGAAATGAAAGGAAAAGAAAATATTACTACACCTCTAAGTGAAAAAGGGAATGTTTTCGCAAATTTTAGCGGTCCAATTCTCGATCATTATATTGAGGCAATGTGCTTATCAACACAGACCTGACGCGGTATTATGGTTTTCTTGAACCACGTACCTGGGATATATGCAGCATTTATACTCCGTATGGAGAAATTTACTTTATTCTCGATCAGTCGTTCAACAGGGATTGCAACTAGGTTTTGTAGGTGAAATACTGGTCCGAGGTCAACATATAGGTGAGTTACCCCTATTTGTGGAGTAAATGCGCGCAAGATATCGAAAAATCCGTCAATACTCTCCGTAATTGCTCAGATTTCCGTTTCTGGCTCGCAATTTCAAGTTTTTCCGCCTCAGAATGCACGCAGCGAATCCTATGAAATAACAGCACCGCCACCAGGCGGAGTTAGACAGGAAGCACCCGTTTTAGCTCCGGATTCACAACGTTGACTGCTTGTCTCCGCCACATTTGCGGAGGAGCCAATCAAGGCGCTAGTTTCGCGCATACGCGCACCTGGGTTAAACAAGAGCTGGTTGATTGCGCGGTTTCCCACGTTAGCAGTGACCCGTCACTGCAGGAAATACGGATTAAAGGATATCTACGGAGTATTCTGTAGAGGATATGATATTATCACAGTACATGACAGTACTCCGTAGTAGACGGTAAAAGCCGCAGTGTGTCGAACAAAAGCCCCTCAGCCTCTAAGGCCAAGCAAGGCCTCATAGCCATAAATAAACTTCAGTGCCGGATTCCGCAGGTGTTAACCAAGAACCACAAGCGCCAGCGAACAAGTTGAATTCATGAAGGGATGTGCTTCGTTGTACGGAGTACTCCAATTAATATATACACTCCGTACATTCGGCCGTGTGCTGCTTGGCGCTCAATGGTGCCATTCATGATCTAGCGGCTCCAGAGCACCGTAAGACTGTTTGGTGAAAGAGAAACAAGTTCTGACCTTCACTTCCGAAATTTGCGGCAAATGGTTTAAAACTCGCTGCAGCCAGCGTTGGGGGCTCTCTGAGTAGGAGCTCCGCCGTTTCGATAGCAGTAACGGTTGATAGATTAAAGGGGTGCTTGCTACGAGAGTGATATATTAACTAGTAGTATAGTACGGAGTATCATGGAGTGAAATACCAAGCCAGGCAGGATAGGTCTGACACATTCTCCGTTACATCTCTGAGGGCACTTCCGCCTCAGAAAAATGCTTTTGATTTTTTCAGACAACCTGTGGCATACTCCGTACTCCATACTGTTGAGCTTAAATAGTAGTACCAAGAACTTTTGGAAGTAATATGCCACGCGGCGCCCGAAACCCAGGCTCCGTTGGCTGCAGGATGATGGCTGAGTTCGAGGTCACGTACATAGTACTGCGTACTCCGCAGTTACTCCATAGTTGCCGCTGACGTACTGGCTATACATTTTGCTTTTTTCCCCCCCCTACCTCCAGTTTGAAGTTCATTGAACCCTACTCTGTTGTGGGAGTATGCTTTGGAGCGGTGGATGTCGCCAAAATAATTTTTTTCTAGATATCTTCCTCCATGGGGGCGGTCACAAATACTGGGGTGGATCCGCCTCAGCTGCAAACCAACTGACTTTAAAAGCGCCATGCCAGGGGTGAGACGGGCATATAGTAGTTAACTACGCTTCCTTCTTTGACTTTTTTTTTTTTTTTTCCAATCCGGGCGTTTACTGCCTCACCAGTCTGGAGCCATTAATCTTTCGAGTGTACGATCAACCCTATATTACTTCCATGGATCCCGATCACAACAACCACAACAATTAGTATGTACCGATCATCAATACCAAACCATCCCCACAAATCAGACGAGATGGGGAAATACATACCCTTCCCTAGCAAAAGTAACCTGGACACCGACCGCCTCGAACCTCTTCTCCCTCCAGAACCTATCCACAGAATATGGCTTTCTCGAGTTTATCTATTCACTCTCCGCATCCTAGCAATAACAGGCGTGACCGTCTTGTTCACGATGACCCTATATAAATACTTTTTTTCAATAACATCCTTTCCCTCACCTCCACTCTACACTACTTCCCTCCGGACCATTCCACCCATAGAGATACAACAAATGCATTCCGCCTATGGAGTCCATTGCGGTAATTCCCCTGTCGAAGCGCGCAGGCTGGGCTGCCGCTTTGACATGATAAATTTCAGCTGGCAACGCGCAGATTGTTGGGACGAGACCCTTTACACGCGATTTCTAGCTCAATATACAAATATCTGGCACTGGGAGACACCAGGCGGAGACCCGGTGCCGCTGGACGAAGTGCTGGCAGGCCTACATCAGGCTCTATATACGACTTGGGATTTTTACATCGTTCATTGCTTGTATGTGGTGGAGCAGGCGGTCAGGAAGCGGCAACTGTTATATGATGAATGGTCGCCTCCGCATCTGCATGCGAAGCAGTGCATGCTTGATTTGAGGGATACGGGGAAACATGCGCCGAAGACGATGATGATCAGCGTGAAAATGTGGTATCCGGCTTGTGAGCCGGAATTAGCCAATGGATCGTTTGGTAGATTGACTGACCGACTGCCAGTTGGTGCGTACGAGTGACCCAGACGGGGTTTTGACTTTACATGTAAGGGCTGGCGTTCTGTGGATTGTACCCTTGGTGTCTTTTTACCGTTTATGCATTCGTGGGAGCTTGTGGGGTTTTGCAGGGTTATATGCTTTTAATGTGATATAAGCACAACAGCGCACCACGTATAAATGGTATTTATACAGATGATGATATGGGGGTTTGTTTATTTAGCGCCAGGCATAAGCAATAGAGAATCATAACAACTTTTATATATTCAAAACATCACACACCGTATGTGGATGTTCAACAACAAGAGGCCTTTTGCTGCTCCGCAGAAAACTTTCGAGCATTCGATAACCAGTTGATCTAATTTGTTTAAATAAATCCGAATCCTCACCACATAACAAAATTGGCTTTGAAAGGCAGCCCAAGCGTGGATGTTAAAAGAGAGTTCGTTGGGAACAGCGCCGCTGGTCACGATGAGGAAGGTGAAATTAAACGTTAGCTAGTGTTAGATTCCAAGAGCTAAAAATTGTGAATAGCTCTCTGACATTTGGGGTTCAGTGGGAAAAATGTCCAATTTTACAGCTAGCCCCCAAAAATTCGAATATGCAGTTAAGCGTGCATGGAGTGCAGGATTCTCTCACATTATGCGCTAGGGCTAACAACTTCATACTCTGTTGCGAAGAGATATATATAGCTTGTAGCTTGTCCAATCGAAATTGTGTACGAGGTACTCCGTAGAAAGTGATGGATAGGATCCCAATCCTTGTTTCAAATATGCTGTTTCAAATGATCGCCACATTTTGGCGGAAATGAGACAGAAAAGGTACGATTTTTCAATATATCAGTATCTCATGGCCGGACCCATTCGGTTATAATGCCATTCCGCGGCCGTTGAGTTTGCTTGACTGACGACAAAAAAGATTGGGGAACAAGCTGCTGGCAGTGTGTCGTGGTTAGTGGGCGCTGGACTTTCTCGATGGCGGAAAATCTGGTGATGCTTTGGGCCGCCTTGAGGAGTTGACCCTATACGCGGAAGACATATTCCTCATTCAAGCTACTAATAGTAGTATGCGCAAATTGCTCACGCCTATTTTATACCATTTTTACATATGCAGCCCGAGGTTGAAAATAGATCCAGCACAGAATTCAGATTCTGTCTGACTTCCACTACAGTGGAACACCACGCCATCCTAAGATTGATGATAGTACGGAGCAGTGCTATTTCCAAAGCGCAGTACTGCCTGTGCCCCTCAAGCGTCAAAAAAAGAAGCAGGCCTTTCTCAATTCTCCGACGGCAGCTGTCTTTCTTTCTTTCCCTTTTTTTTTTTTTTTGGTTTTGATTCCGGCTCGAAATCATCCAAAGCTGACATTTAAGCTCTAGCCTAGCCGTACCAGGATTATCGAACTCTCACTTCTTTTTCTGACCAATGAATTCTCTATCTAGCCGAAAATCAAGTGTGCAGGACTTTTCCGAGTGATAGTTAATGTTAGATTCCAGACCCTCAAAAATTGTGAACAGTCCCTCACAATTGGGGGAATTCGCCTGTTAGCTCAGTGGTACAAAGTCCAGTTTTAGAGTTATGGACTATCCGCATGGAATTTCGGTTGCAAAAGCGTTATTATCAAGTTTGCCTCCAGCTATACTATGCTATGACACTTTCGTGACTATGTACAGGTACTGTCCAGTACATTGCATATCAAAATCAAGGTATCCACCCAAGAAGAGAAAAAAAAAATCATGGCTCGTTTATAGATCCAACGTCACAATCAATCACCTTCAGGAATGGGTATCAGCAACCACAGCCCGATGATCGGAAAAGATGATGCCATCATCGAATTTGTTCGGCAGTACTGCATAGCGGTCGACGTCCCAGGTACCCTCATCGCCCCATCCACAGAGATTACCCTGTCCCACAAACACATAGTCAATTCGCGAGGTCCCAACCTCCGAGTCAAAACCGGTAAACGTCTTTCGGTTCCCGTATATGTTCTTATCCCCAAATTTCTTGACCGGATCTACCAGGACCTTGGATTCAGTGACGACTTTGTATGCCTCCTGACCTTCCTCACTGTTGAAATCGCCCGTAAGCATGACGCCGGCAATCTTGCACCGGTACTCCCGCTTCTTCTTATATTCACCAATAAGTCTGATGATGAGCTCTGACCCGTGCAGACGTGCCTTGGAAACCTGATGGTCGAGATGTGTATTCGTAATCAATACCAGCTCCCTCGACCGCTTGTTCTTGAAAACCCCAATGGTAACGATGCGGCGATTCGTGGCGCCCCATCCATAAGAAGGGACATCAGGAGTCTCCGACAGCCACTTCGTATCCATTTTGACTAACTCCCAGAGCGATTTGCGGTACAGGATTGGAGAGTACTCTCCGCTCTTTTTACCATCATCTCGCCCAACGCCAATGTACGCCCAGTCATTCCCACCGCTGCTGGGATGATTGTTCAACCCGTTGACGATATCTTCGAGCTGTTCGTGCAGGACCTCCTGCATGCCGACAAAGACATTCTCGGCTGACCCGGCTTCGTATGCGACTTGTGTGATCAGATTGCCGCGTCGCTCCGACCATGCTTTCTCGTTCCCCGAGGGCTTTGCTGCGTAGCGGACATTGAAGGTCATCAGGCGGAGAGAGAGAGACTTATCGGGCCATGGCCATCCTCGAGGTGCCAAGGATGAGGACGGTCTTCCGTAAATTAAAGTTGGCCAGAGGAAGATAGTGGCACCCACAGCAGCTATAAGGTGCTTAATGGTCGCCATTTTTGGGGTGTGTTATCCAAGCGAACTTTCAAATATCCGCCCGTGAAACGATTGACAGTTTAGCTGATAATTGTGTTATTTTTCCTTTTCTTCTGGAAGGTTCGGTTCAGATATTTATATTCGTTCTTCCAGCGATATTCTGAGACCTGTGGTTCACGGACAGTACCACGTGCTATAACCTCACGGATATTTTACTCCATCTCATGTACTCCGTAGTATATCTTGGTATATGCTGTACCACCTTTTGCCCACAGAAACCCTCAGCATGACCCATGCGTGCTGGAACAACAAGTGGATGAAGGAACAAGCTATTCCCTTTGTAAAAGAAGAAAAGACGTACCGCCACACGTGTAATGCTGTCTTAAAGATCATTCGCCGAAAAATTTCGAATAAGAATAAAGAAAGTTGCCCCGCAAAAGCAACACTACTTTCCTTCGCGTAAGCTTCTCGAAGTTACATCACCCGCATCGACCAGTCGAGACGGTTAGCCGGCAGCTTATGGCGACGCTTGCTCGAGAATAATAAGCAAGGATTCGTTTGCCCCGGCGACAAAGCGAAGGCACACATTCTTTCCTCCTCTCGCAGGAAGAATACTAAACAAAACATTCTTCACTCACTTCATGTTACTGGTGCTAGTAATTATGTAGTATGTATGCACTGTACAGTACTACATAACTAACGAGAGGCACCAAAAAAGAAAGAGAGTACGGAGTACTCCGTAAAGTTACCCCTTACTTGGGGAGACGCCTCTGCCGTGTGTGTGGAGCAGGATATCCGCTGGGAACCAATCAATGTGGAAGAGGTCGAAATTTAGTGTTAAGCTTAATTCAGTTAGCCGGGGCATTGGGAACGAACTTAAATTAAGCATGGACAGGTTCCAACCAATGATATAGCCCGGCGAAGGACAAGTGGGGAGCAACGTGCCTGCGCACTCAACACATGGCTCCTGACGTCGACCTCAGCAAAACCCAAGAAATTAGTACGGAGTTCTCCGTACACGGATATATATCCAAGTTCGCAACGGGGGACATATTCCATGTTCCTACCCTCAGACTACGCAGTACTCCGTACTCCGTAGATTTATCCAGCTGTCCGAAGTACTCCGTAAGTGCGGAGTAAACCAATGTTCAACGGAGCGGCACATACGGGCCACTGGCTGGTCGCGGTAAGGCCCCGTGCATCCCTTCCCGGGGTTTCTTCCAATGCAACGCCTACCCGAATAATGAGGTTAATATATTTAACCGTGGCAGACTGCTATTCAGAGTGTAAGCATATGATGTGCGCCCGGGAATACATCTTGCTGTCGTAATAAATGATGACAACATTGGGCTGGATTCTGTGTGGAAATTTCCGCGTCATAAAGAAGCCATTTTGGCGTTTCCGATGGAATGCTAAACATTGCAGGTACTAAGTGAAATACTACTACTACGCTTCAGGAGAGCACAACATGAAGTTCCTTTACACGCTAATAATGACAACCAAGAAACATAACATAATGGAAAGCGCAAAATTTGCGATAAGGCTGATGGATCAGCTCAGAGTATCGGCGCTGAGAGCCACTTGTGCGGGGTTCAATCTCCTGTATATTGATGCTGTAGGGGAATCTACAGCTTCGCTTCAGGATCCTTTTTCTGTTGTCTGCCCACGCTCTCAACACCCATCTATTATTGGCTAATGGTCTCCCAGTCGGCGCTGGCCTAATCTCTGGCAGTGACTGGCTGCGCCAATGACACTAGAAAATTAGTTGGCTCTAGCCTCGAAGTAACGTCAACCCAACCCCACCTTGCTGCTTGGTGCAGTCGCAATTGAGTTTTGGTACGGGGGAGCGACCACTTGAGAACGAGAGCCAAACCCCCAGGATCCCTCATGTTGGAGACGGAACAGACACTTTTTATCCGGTTTCGTTATTGGAAACCTTGTATCCAAAAACCCTACCAAGCTATCAGACCTGACACAAAATGCCCTTGTGAGTGTGACTGTTTCTCTGAGAATATCTTGCGCATTCATGGAATTCCCGTTGGCTCAAGAATGAAACTTCACACAACACTCAGGGCACTCCTTACCAGGTATCACAAAGTATTCAGCTTATACCTATCCATCCATTCTCAACTAGCAGATCAAAATAGGCTCTGAAAATTCTGATCTGAAATGCATATCACCACAATTTGGGATATTCTGCTCGGATCTCAGATTTGCCATTGGACTGAGTCCCAAGATTTTGGGAAATTGGAGAATAATGCTGGGGTCTCCCACCCACGTTGTCAATCAACCTCACCTCCACTCATCGAGTGTCGCATCATTTTCCCAGGATGATATCTTTACGAGGTAACATCAAATTGTCGACGAAGTAGCGAAAAGAAAAATATATAAGACACATGCAATATACAGAACTACAGTCAGGAAAGCCGTGAACGATTCTCCCTTGTCCAGAGACTGATCCATCCTGTGCAGTGCTATTCCCAAGTCTAACAACCAGCTGACAGCCACTAAAAACTGTATGCCTTTTCCGAAGTTTCCCAGAATTGGTCTTCTCTGGCAACGTAAACCTCTTCTGAAATCCGCGGAAGTATCAAATCCCGAGTAGGGATCTGTGTTCAACAGTGCATTTGTTCGGCGACTGGGACAAAAGAGCTTGATCACCACCAGCCTTAACTGGTAGTAAGGGGCCGAACCATCCCCACTCAACAGCATTTATATTGTCCTTTTTCCACGTACGATACTCCGAACTCCGTGCAATTCATCAACAGATGGGTGTGCTTATATAAATAAATCTCCCTCGTGTGCTTGTGATGTGTTGCAAAATGACTGGTTATTCAAGAGGACTTCACTGCCGTTTGAATGTTAACTAGTACGTCGTACTTCGTACACTTCTGCTAGTCAGTGGAGTTGGCTTCTAGTAGTTCCTCAGCTTGTCTGGCCGTTTTCCGTTTCAATTCCTTTTGTGGAGATGTTGCACTCTTCTTTATGAACGTCAACATAGGCTTCTCATCCTTCAGAAAATGGTTTTGGTCATGAACTGAAAAAAAAAGAAGAAAAAGAGGGGGAAAAAAACATAATGGCAGGAGGGATAGCTACAAATGGCGTAACTAATTAATGCGTTTGCATAGAGTATTTGACCGCCAAAGCCTCTGTATCGACCTAGAGACCCTTAGTCACTCGAGCTCTCAGGCCCTTGCCACATTCCCAACATTTGATAATACCCAAAAGCCCCAACTAATGGAGGGCACTAGGTATTAGCAACCATTAATAATGATAAAATACCAGCTACTCCGAATCTCCCAGTGTGCTGAAAGAAACAAAAGGCCTCGTTATCCAACATCTAGTATCCATTTAACTACTATCAAATGTACGTACTATGTATTCGACTGTTCAGCCTCTGTATGCTTGGAGAGCCCCATGCAAGAGTTGCTAACTGCTGTAGGTCGTTCTTAAGTACACTAAATCTGCTTTTTCAGGCGGGGCGCTCCGCGGCAATGTGTTCTCAAACGGAAGAGTGATTGCGCCATCAGCATTCCACACTTTAGAATGGGAGGTTGATTGAATGAGAACACATTCGATCAATTGTCGAACACCTCCCCGGTAGTTGTGAGTTTCGTCTTGTTGGTGTTTCCGACGCTCCCATTTCCCATCTACGATCGAGAAGTTAACTCTTATACCTCGAAATGGTTTATATTGTACCGAGTGCTCCGTAATGACAACCGCCACATCCACATTGGACGCTTGAAGCCACCATCTAGAGCCATGTTCAAGCTGAGCTTGAAGACTCCAGGAATCCTACTTCTAACATAAAAGTAAGCCTTGTAGAAGGTCTTTCTTTTGGTATTTCAGTTGGCAACCAAGACATATGTGGGTCCCTTCTCCCATTGTGCTGTTTAACAGTGCTAGATCCGAGATTGAACGCGTCGGACAAGACGAGGCCGATTGGTGCTGGTTTGCGCATCACAAGTGCACCCAAAGGTTATGGCAGCCAATTCATGGGGTCCAGATGGCATGCATTCGTAAAACAATCACCTGATTTACTCTATCGTAGATGAAGTACAAGTTTCGCGACGTCTCTGCTATTTCTGGCTGGTTGATTGATCGTAGCTTAGGAGATACTATGTGAGCATCCAACGAATGAGCTGCGCGTTGGGCTGTTCGTCCTAGTATCATTCACTGTCGCCAGGAAGGCAGGTTGTTCAAGGCGAATAACTTCTTCTATCTTCAATACTACCATCGTATTGTAGTTGTCTTCATGGGGTGCCAGTTGGGAGATATTTCATTTCCTCGCCTTTGCTTTCTATTCTGCCGACGAATTTATTGATGGCGGTTGTGGAAGGCTTCAAGCCATCACGAAAGGTTTAAAAACTGGGACATGAGACAGAGATATCAAAAAAGTGTTCCCATTATGTAGTGGGATCTTCAAGAGGGCTCAAAGGCGGGTTAATTGGGTGAGAAGATCGAATTGCTCGAGTCGTACTCCGTACACCGCGTTTTACCGCGGAGGAGTTACTCCGTAAAATGTTCGAGTGACAAATATTGTTGCAGTGGAGCCCCGACACATATTTTACTCTGTACTCAAGTGGATACGGCTCGTCCGTACCGAGAACCGACAGCAGCCTTCAATTGGTTCCATCACTGTGGAGGACTAACACGAATGCTGAAGATATTTAGGACCAGTACTTATCTTTGACGCCGTGAGCTCAATGATCCAGGAGAATGAAACCAGGCAGCATATCCTCCTCTCCATACAGTTTTCAGCTGTTTGATTTCCTAGTCAATCGCGAAACGAGTGCTCTCCAAGCTGAAAGAAATAGGATCGGTAAACGGTTTAAATCGTGTTTAGTCAGGTTATATAATCGTTGCATTGAACACAGTCAATAAAGCCGCTTGATTAAAGTTAAAGTGTGATGGGCATTCACTAAATCATGGGCATCTCAAAATACTATCCATCCCTGTCGTCGCTATGATGTCTCGACTTCAAACCTGGGATGAACCGACCACTCCTCGCTTGAAACTTTCTCTACGGAGTACAGAGCGAGTTAACGCACTTGAGTGAGACGGGTGAAAGCTGCTGTAAGAATTGGTAGCGGATAAAAGGCGGACGACAACAACTGTTGTGAAGCAACCTGGGACTTCGGCTTGTTGCTCTGTACTCCGTACTCCGTACTCATTCCAGTGATATCAGTTTTGCCTGATATTGTGTGATTCGTTGTCAACCCTTGCCGTGATCTTCATTGCGGGAAATGAGATTTCTTTCAACAAGCGCCCCAAGAGCGAAAATCTATACCTCTTACACTTCTAGTCAGGGGTAAGCACTGACCAGTTGTCAGCACGATAGACTTTTGCGTGGGATTTACGATCTTTGGTTGTGACGTTTCTCTCAAACCGCCCCAAGGGCTCCATGTTTTTATTTCCCACGATTCGCTGATGGTTACCAAAGGAAGGATGGTTGGCTCAAATTGCACATTCGCAGTCTTCGCGAACTATTGCTCAACCACGCAAATTGCGAGGTTAGGCATAAATCTTGAGTGACGATCACTTCAACCGAGGGGAGATCGGGAAGTATAAAACCAGAGGGTTGACATGGTTTTTCATACTTTCTTGCTCCTTTCTCTCTCAACAGTCACTCCTTTTCTGTTCCACTGGCAGTCATTCATTAATAATATTGTAACTATTTCAGCCGCGCTTTTTTTCCTCTCTCTTCTTTAATATCGTCATTCTTTTGCTCATACCTTAAATCTATTCACCATGAAGTTCACCGGTATCTCTGCAGCCCTGGTCCTTGCGGGCTATGCTGCGGCTTCTCCAGTTGCCTACGGCGATTTGCCCAAGTATGGAGTTCCTAGTGAACCAACTTCTCCAACTCCAACAGCTACTCCCAGCGATGTTGATCCTGGTACTCCCACTGTCACCCCCACAGTTACTCCTACACTCGCCCCTACGCTCCCTGCTTACGGCATTCCGTCGGTCCCTTCTGTATCCCCGGAATTGAAACCCAGCGGGGCACCTGTGTGCAGCTGCTCCCCTGAGGATATCACTGATGATACGCCTTCCGAACTACCCCAGGTCGATGGCCTGGATTCAAACTTGCTTGCCCAACTTCTTCCCGGTCTTCTGTCCATCATCAACGGCCTCGGCTTCGGCGGTTTCGCCCCCGGCCTCCTCAGCCTCCTCAAGCTTGATGTTGTGATCAACAACCTCGAGATTTTGAACGTTGACGCCCTGCTTGGCGGTCTGCAAGTTCCTGAAATCAGTGGCCTTAGCACTGGTCAAGCCACCAAGGTTGTCGTTGGTCTGTTGAGCATCACAAAGGTGCTCAAGCTCGACCAAGTTACATCTGGTGTGTTGCCACAGATCGATGGGATCTCCCCTGACCTCCTCCAAGCCATCATCAACTTTGTCTTTGGCCTCATTGGCAAACTGGGGCTTCAGTCGGTATTCACCACCCTTGAAATCCCTGCTACTACCGATGCACCAGGCTTGCTAGTTGCTGGTGGCCTCCTCGCTCAGCTCGCTCCCCTGGTCGCTGGTCTCCTGAATGCTCTTGGTCTCGGTGGTCTTGCTCCTCTTCTCGTCACGCTGCTCAACACTTTGAGCATTGGTTTGTAAATGTGAGTAATCTGTTGAAAAGTCTGACTCCACTCAGAAGCGACTATCGTGGACTGACAATTTCTTTTTTCTCAGATTGGTAGATACAAGGGCCTAACTTGTCGAAATCCCGTCTTCTGGGAGTGGAGTCAGCTCTCTTTGCTGTACTTCCAATCTCTCAATTTTACCAACTATCAACCTCTTCAATCTCTCGAACCAATCCGTGAGTGAGAGGAGCACTCTACTTTCCTGGCAAGGTCCACTTCTTACCTCAGCCTTCTTCATTCTTATTTGGTGTAACTGCAATAGCGCGGGGATGCGTTCATGTTGATGTTGTTCATTTATGAGCCTCCGCTGTCATTCATTGTCATGGGGATAATACATGTGTATACTTTACTTTAATACTATACATATTAGATCATTATATTTCTTCTACTGGCTGCTTCTCCAATCGTCTTGATGCATATTTTATAGCAAAATCCGTAGCTCGGCGCAATGCCAACCCTACGTAGAAGTGTTAATAGTTGACAGCAACGAGTATGATCCAGCGTTCGTCTTCTCACCACCAAAAAAAGGAGTTACTCAGTTATCGTTTCACCCAAAGGCGGTCATCTTCGGGCCACGGGATTGGGTCATTAATAGCACTCACTGGTAAGTTACACCAGCTGACAGGAGAATGTTGAGGGATCACAGTGCCTGCAAAAAATAACTGTAATACGGAGCACATGGATTATTAATACGGGAATTTGGATCCCTCATTTATCCCCCCTTTTATGTGTACTTTTGGAAGTTCTGTGGAATTGTGTTTTCTGGAAGCCAGCTGCCAACCCAGACTTGCAGTTGAAGCTCAACGCTAGCGGAGACTTTATGTGTTAAATCTCCGAGACCACGCCCTATTGAAGGCTAGTGCGGATTAATCATAAATGACGACGTTGCTTCAGGCAGTTGAAGATGGTCCCCGTACTCGGACGGAGTATATATGAGAGGGCATCCCCGCGTAATTTCATGATCAGCTTCCATCTTGTCTTATATCCTCCTTGATACGGCTCTTCAGTTACAGGCTTTATAGACAGCTTACCTAATTAATTTACTTCAAAATGTCACCAGTGTCTCCAGGTTAGTCTGCCTGATCACCGCGACCAGGAAGCTTTTCTAAATAGTACGTACTATAGAGATGTATTGCCTGCTGGTTCGATTCTCTACAATTCGTTTTGCGCGTTTATTAAAACTTATCATTTTCATTTCACAGCGTCCAAAGATATGTGGTCCGACTTTGTTCGCAACTACGATAGACTATATCGCAACGGGCCCACAACCGGCGGAGCGTTGCTGCTAGTGGAGGCTGCTAACACTGCATCTCCACTCTCGAGGGCATCTACGATTCTCGATATCGGCTGCGGTGGAGGCCAGATCGTCACCGAGGTCCTGGAGAAATATAACTCCGTTATCCCAGAAAGCACGCGTATCATTGCCTCAGATTTTGTAAAAGGCATGGTTAATATCGTGCGTGAGGATCAGAAGAGACACATTAGCAGTGGGAACACAAAATGGGAACGCCTTGAAACGGCCGTCCTTGATGCCACGGATTTGTCAAGCTTCAAAGACGGCGAATGCAGCCACGTTCTCGCCGGGTTTGTGTTTAATGGTCTACCAAATCCCGCAAAGGCGCTCCAGGAAGCGAACCGTGTCCTTCGACCTGGAGGTATTCTTGTACTGACCAACGTGAAAAGCGGAGAATGGGTGGATTTGCTGCAGGTCATTAAGGATATTAGGCCGGATTTACCGCAGCCTCCGACGGTGAAATCATTTGCGCCAACGTGGCATGAAGATGCCGATACCAAGGCCCATTTGGAGGGTGCTAGATTCCAGGATGTTGAGGTCCAGGAGATTCCTCTCACATACAGCTTTTCTTCTTATCAGGAACTCAGGGAGAAACTTTTCGATTCTCTGCCGTTCTTGGGGAAGTGGCTCAGCGAGATGACTGGGGAAGAAATTGAAAAGGCGAAGGATCTGCTAGTCGAGAGGACGAAGGGGACGTATCCAAGTGAACCATTTGCTCTTCGCGGCACTGCCACCTTAGCTGTTGGAAGGAAGCAGTCGAGCCTTGGAATGATGGGCTAGAATATCTTGGGATAGTGGAAGTGATATACATACATGCATTCCCAAATTAATCTTAACGAGCCGAATATTATTAATACCAGTCCTTATTTAAAATTCCCAGGAGTCACCTATATTCCACAAATATTCACCTGATTGATTTCCCGGATGGCAGTACCAGACGTGGTGTGAGCTACAGGGGAGTAGTACGTACGGTTTGCCTGTGGATGAGCACATTGCAGACACTGGACTACCGAGGGACGAAATATTTACACTTGACCTCGGGCGCGGAAGAGAGGAAAATCAGGCAGCGTAGTCCCCATTACGCGATGGACGTTTTCATCTCAGGCCATAGTACCCTGTAAGATGAAAAGAGAGATTCAGTCCTGGAGCTTTTTAGCAACTGCACACATCCAAGTGAACTTCTTCCAGGACACTCAGAACACATTTGGCTATCTAGTAGTTGTCGGACACTATCCGTCCGGCTTACGTAAACCTTTCTCCACCATATATAACTCCGTAGCTAGCATACCCCTTTAATCAAGCAAGCTTTTCACCTCCCACAGTAGTAGTACTACTATGTGTTGAAGCCAAGAAAAACAAATCATGGCCCCTCATAAGAAGACGATGCTGCCTGAGAACCCGCAGGATAAGGGGTCATTATTGGTCAACTGAAGAGGGCCAAGTTTCAGTTACAGTAAGTAGCTAAGTTAGTACTTGTTGCTGCGCATGACACTGTCTGGCATTGGTATTGCATGTCATTCAATAGCTCATCGGTCCTTCATGACACACACTTGTTATATTTGCAACTAAGCGGAGCAATAAGATCGACCATCGAGGAAGTGAATTTTGAGACATAAAGACACCGAGTGTTAATATGTATAGGCTCAAAATTCCTGGCAAGTCGTGTACTGATCAAATTTGATACTCCCGCCTCTCTTCTCTCACCATGAAGACCCAGCAGCCTTTTCCGAAGATTGGAACACAACATTCAATGAATTTTAGTGATGTGGATCCCTCCGAGATAATATTTAAGCAAAACCTTTTCAGCTCAGAATTCTCAGAAATATTTCTTGTTCAAATCCACAATAAGATATGTGTAATGAAAGTGGTCTGTGAATCTTGGAGCTCTTCAAAACATCTGTTCATGCTAACATTTGAGACAGCATCATGACAACGGGCCAGTCCAGCCCGCACCTCCTGAGCGCGAAACAAACATTCACATCTGCGAATCGACTGCCTACAGACGACTGATGAAGCACGGCCTTTGCGACCGCGGAATCGTGCCTCAGTTCTATGGGACAATGGAACGAATGGATGTATCACACTGTCAACCTCACCTGAAGATGTTTCTTAACGACAAGAACCCTCCTAACGCCATCTTCTTAGAATACATTGATAAAATGGAGATGATATATCCGCACAATTTCACCAAGAAGAGGGGAGAGGCTTTAATCCGTGGCATTCAAGAGATTCACAGAGCTTTGGTTCTGCATTGCGATGCAAAACCCAGAAACATGATGATTGTCATGAATGACCCGGAAAGAGTTGTCTGGCTAGACTTTGACAGAGCTCAAACCTATGACGCAGATAGTCATACCGAGAGACAACGACGATTTATTGAGGATGAAGAGCTAATGGTGTCTCAATTCGCAGATTCACTAGTTAGTGAGCCATCTACTCTTTACAGCAACTTAGGCAAGAATAAAATACTAACTAGGGCGACAACTTTCTGCTTACAGGAAGCTGATCATACGCGAGGCGAAATTAGGGAGACTTATCTCTACTACTGCACCTAGGCCTAATTCTCTGCATTGAATAAGAGTGCACTTGTGGAACTGGTGTGATAACCTTTTGGGACTGCAGTGTGAGGAATAGCATTCAATAATCGATGGAAATATTTGTAGATCGTTGAAGAGGGCATAAATCTAGATAGGGTGAACCTGGGGGACACAGGATGGCGACTCCGTAAATTTAACAAACGTCATCAAAGAATAAGGTGACTAGCATTGGAAGTTACTGTCTCGCTGAAGGAACTGCTTCTTCAGGTGGTCAAAGTGTGTGGCCGGAGGACCAACCAGTTTAAACTCCATTTTTCTTCCTTTTTGCTTCTGATATCTCGCCATCCATGCCGCTATGTTATCAACAGCCTGTTTTAGGGGATCGCCTGCTCTCGGCGGAAATGACAGAATTTCAGCCGGGCTAAATTCCAGCTCAGCAAACTCATGCGCTAGTGACTCGACTGCTCCCTGTCCAAAGGCGAATCTGAAGAGCCAACAAGCTATTGTTTAATCTGCAAGGCAGAATTCAGCTTTCACATGCACGCGTTCGGCTCGGAAAAGTGTGGCGTCGACAGGTTCGAAATGACAGGTTGTCATTATGAACACTTTATCACCTTCTACATCGTCAACAACATCGAGTAGTGTGGTCAGAGAAGTCATTCCCTCAGGCGAGCTTGAATTGGCGACCTCCACATCTTCCAAAATTTTAGCACTATGGCCAGGAAGGTTTGCGAACAAGTTCCTCGGGCCTTTTGTTGTCGATGCCGGAAAGATTGATTGGCGTAGATACCAAATCAAAAAAAAAACCTGCGATGTATGGTATGCACAAGGTCAAGCTTGTCTTTTCGTCGGTATGGAATCTCAGAATACCCTGTTTTCGCCATCAGTTTGTTAAATCTGTGAAACCCCTCCTTGGTGTCTAGAATCCATTTCTTGTCCTTGCCCAGCCTTCTCTCACGCTCGAGCTCCAAGCGCTCAGTGCTGAACCGCGTGCAATGCACCACTACTTGAGCTACCCATTCATGTTCATACCAGCATCCACATCTTGATGGTGGAAAAACCTGGAACTCTTCTCCTGTCCAAGAAGACAGCAAGTTCAGTCTTACCTATCTGTAGTTGTATAACTAGTGAGCTGTGCGCCTGGCATAGTTCTTCATGCCATTTCTGGGTTCTCTCAAACAGCCCTTCTCATGGCGGGGTGGGAGCTCCTGATTGTCTTTTTCGTTGTCTTAAATTTCCTTCTGCATCCATATCTTATACGACCACTGCGCCCCTGTTGCCCTGATGTGCATCTAACACCCTCCACTCGGATGACATGCCTACCGGATGCGACACATCCTCCACTGGCTTTCTGTGCCTGCCAATTCTGTTCCTGAGCTTGGTTTCAACCATCCTGCATGCCCTCTCAATCTGCGTGGCCATGCCTGACTCGTTAAGTCGCTCTGATTCACAAGCAATTCATTTAAATGAAAGCGAATATTACTTGCATTTGAAAATGATAATGTTGATAGAATGTAACCAGCTCAAAAACATGTTGAAAAGAATACGCACCGACGAATCGGATTGTGTTAGATTCCAAGAGCTGAAAAATTGTGAAAAGTCCCTGACAACTGGGGAATCCTCCTTTTAGCTCAGTGGGAAAAATGTCCAATTTTACAGGTTGCATATAATTTAGTGTGATACACAATTGGGATGGTACCTCTTACACTAACACAGACGTTCATACGGAGTACAACTACGCCAAAAGGTGGTGCTGGGTATTGCCGGCGCCGTGGAAAATAGCCGCTCACGTGAACCAGCGCATTGCCGACTCCGACGCCAGCCGCCCCAAAAACCCAAAGAGCCGAAGAAGGATCGTAACATTCATCCATCACCGCCAACACGGATATCACTTTTTGCTCTTCTGCAACCTCGGATTGAGACCTGCGCACCGGCCAATTACTCAGTTTGAAAACGGAAGATGTCTTTCCCTTTACTCTGCCGCAGCGTTCGTAATACCGCCCTCCGCTCGTCAGCTCGATCCACCAAACTCGCAGTGCGATGGAGTACCTCGATATCACAGCGCCCTGGATCGGACAGGTATGTCGCTGCTGATTGTGGGATTTCGTCATCTTGGTGGGTGATTGAGGCTAATGATTATTGTGTTTTTTTACGCATACAGTGTTCGATTCCCTGGGGCAATAGATAGCAAGTTCACGACTGAGATGTCATTTATAAACCCGTCAGAGCATCCTGCCATCCCCACCTATCGAGTAATGGACTCAGATGGAGTGATCGTGGATAAGAGCCGAGGACCGCCAGACGTCAAGGCTGAAGAGGTTATTACGTGGTATAAAAACATGTTGACTGGTATGTTCGTTTGCGTTGGGACAATTTCATTACACAAGGCGTTTCACGAGATGGCCAGCTGATTTGGACATTCCGTTATTGCAGTGAGCATTATGGACTTGATTATGTTTGATGCACAGAGACAAGGCAGATTGAGCTTCTACATGGTACGTTACCTTTGTGAAATTTCCTCTATCATTTTCGAATAAAACGCTGATCCAATTGACAGGTTTCCGCGGGAGAGGAAGGCATAGCAGTTGGCTCTGCTGCTGCTTTGATCCCTGAAGACGTAGTTTTCGCGCAATATAGAGAGACTGGCGTTTTCCAACAACGCGGGTTTACGCTCAAGGATTTCATGAGCCAGCTCTTTGCGAACCGCAATGACCCCGGAAAGGGGCGAAATATGCCGGTTCATTATGGCGGCTCTAAAGTTAACACTGTACGAAAACCAATAACCCCGTCTCCGAAATCCATAATGACAAATTTTTAACGCGATACAGCACACCATATCGTCTCCATTGGCCACGCAAATCCCCCAAGCAGCCGGTGCTGCATACGCTCTGAAACTCCAGTCATTACAAAACCCCAACATTCCACAAAGGATCGTTGCCTGCTACTTCGGAGAAGGCGCAGCAAGTGAAGGCGATTTTCACGCCGCTCTGAACATCGCAGCCACACGCTCCTGCCCCGTAGTCTTCATCTGCCGTAATAACGGCTACGCGATCTCGACTCCAACCCTCGAACAATATCGAGGCGATGGCATCGCCAGCCGAGGAATCGGATATGGCATCGACACAATCCGCGTGGACGGCAACGACATCTTTGCCGTCCGCGAAGCTACTAAGGAAGCCCGTCGAATGGCCCTGGAAAATGGTGGACGGCCCATCCTCATCGAAGCCATGAGCTACCGCGTTTCGCACCACAGCACAAGTGACGACAGCTTTGCGTATCGTGCCCGCGTGGAGGTTGAGGATTGGAAACGGCGTGATAACCCGATTACGCGGCTGCGGAAATGGATGGAGAGCCAAGGAATCTGGAATGAGGACCTCGAGCGTGATACGCGGGACGAACTGCGAAAGGCTGTCCTGCGGGAGTTTTCGGCAGCGGAGAAGGAGAAGAAGCCACCGCTCCGTGAGATGTTTAATGACGTTTTCGAAAAGCTGCCAGAGTCGACGGTGGCGCAGAAGAAGGAATTGAAGCGGATTTTGCAGACGTATCCAGCGGAATATGATCTTCGTGAGTTTGAAGATGGGGTGAACGGGTTGTGATTTGGGAGGATTTTAGAATGTCTGTGGATCCATTTTTTTCGACAGTGCTTCATACAACTTGGTGATCCAGCCTAGACTCCTGATCGAATTCAGCACTTTTGCATGCATGCCATGTTGTTTCTTCCGTGATGCAGGACTGCCAAAGGTTCGCAGTCCTGTGCAGCTGAGGAGTCAGTGTCATTGTCATTGTACTGACAACCTGCTTTCCATTTGTGTAATAACTGGGGGTACTGTTTCAGCTTTGCACCGGAGTAGATTTTTTTCTGTTATAAACCCACATATTGTTTGTATTTACTATCATACATACCATAGCCTGCATTGGCCTATTTGTGATGCCACCGCAACTTCTATACCACTCGTTTCATGAGCTGTATGTCTAGTCACAACTATACTCTGTACACATGAATATGTAGGGACGGAGTGCGATTGACTTTGTCCAACGAAAGAGCATATACAGGAATTAAACTACCAACGCTATTATCATTATATTTAGAAATCCCCAAATATCCAAACCGCGTGAAGCCTTTTAACAAAGCTCAACCTTGCAGTTGGAAACGCCTCCATCTTTACTCTTAACATTGCTTATTGAATGCAGTCACCGGATAAATATTCAATTTTCCGATAAGAGCGATTTATTTACCCATTCATTTAGCAAGGCAATCAAAATTATTGGCAAAGACCCTGTGGGTCCTCTCAGGAAAGTTTACAGAGAAAGGCATTTATTTTAGCCACGAACAAGCACATTTTGAGTGATCAATAAACAAAGCAGGAGGCCATAGAAGCAGAAAACAATGCGATGCAAAATTAACCCAGGTACTCCGTATAAACATGCAACTGAGAAGGGCCAAAAGTAAAAAAAAAAATAAAGAGAACGCCCGTTGTGTTCACTCCAGTAGCAAAGAACGACAGCATCAAACCATAAGATAAAAACAAACCCAGTCCGTCGGAATTCCTAGGCAGAACTCCAAGAATCATTCCTCTGATAATCAGTATGCTCAAGTAAAATGGCCCTATATCCCTCGCCTTTCTCTTCTCCCCTTATTTACCTTTTCCCTCACCGCTAGATCTCACCAAAATGGGTGATAAATGGAAAGAGACAAATTTATGACATGGAGATCACCACTTCACCCCCTGGGGATATAGGGCCATTTTACTCCGTGAATGTCAATGTAACGTTTCTTGGAGTTCTGCCTAGGAATTCCAACGGACTGGGTTTGTTGTTGTTTCTTTCCATTTGTCGCACACCTCGACGAGATCTAGCAGAAAGGGGAAGGGCGAATAAGGGGAGAATCGAAAGAAAACAAAGAAAAAGGAAAAAGGTCCCCATAGTAATAATACATCCCAAATAAAGAACTGTAGTAGACAAAAGGTCCACTTCGTTCCACTACCCACTGCTCCACTCGATCCACCCTTTACAATAGCGCCGACCCACTGCCAGCCACCACCACGACACCACTGCCAGCCCAACAACTGCGATTCACAACCCCATATCCGAAGCGGATCCTACGAATTCCATCGCAGCCGAAAGAGCCTGCTGCACCAGCTTCTTATTCCTCTTAACAAGTGTCATAACCCTCTTATCAACCAAGTCCACTTCTTTCCGCGAACTCTCCAGCTCGCGCTGCGCCTCTTCAATCATAGCCCTCAGCTCCTCATCAGACATGCTCATGAGCTCCTCAAGGCCGATGCCAATGTGACTCTCGCTTGTTGTCGATTTCGGCGCAGTGGATGAGCGGGGCGCGGAAGCTGCTGCGGCAGCTGTAGCAGCAGATGCACGAACGGTATCCGATGTCTCTGAAGCTGCAGATCCAGTAGAGAAGCCATTGGCACCAACAGGGGGAGGGGAAGGCATAGAGGAAAGCTTCGCAGAGCCGGAAAGGAGCCCATTGTCCGGCGCGCCGTCGATCCAGCGGATGTTGAATTTTTCAGGAGTGGCGAAGAGCGCATCTAGGCCACCGCCACGATTGGTAGCATCGGGCTCTGTAACAGTTAACGCCGGGTATTCCTGCAGAAATTCCCATTCAAGGCTCCTCTCGAGTTCGAGGTAGCGGATTTCCTCCTCTTCGGATAGGTGGCGTAGGACACAGCCGGCGGGCGTGATTAGACAACGATACTTGAGCAAGTCGGAGTCTTCGTTGATGTGGACTGGTTCGCCCTGGAGGAGTTTTGTTCTGTGTTCTTCAGCCAACTCGATAGGTCTCTTCAGTATATCGTAGTCATCAGCTGTACATTTCAAATCCGATCGTTGGTTGAGGTTTGGCGGGTTGAAAAGTGGGTGGGTATTTAGATCGAGATCGCCAGATTTATGCAGTTGCGCGAGTAGAACTGGAAGCGGTGATGTTCGTTCCAAGAAAAGATCTTTAACTGCTATACCACTGGCTTTGGAATCAGCCAATAGCTGTCCGGTCGTGTTGTTTGACCTCCACTGTTCGGGGGTTTCATTTTTGCCTGTAGCTTGATTTTTCCCGGCCTGTTCCTTGGAAATAGTTTCCTGGGGAGGTTTATCTGATTCTTTGATCTGTGCTGGCGCCTCTGGCTTATTCTGCGCCTTCGTTTTGGAAGATTTAGCAAGATGGGGAGCATGATCTGCTGATTCTGATTTAGCAGCAACAGACGATGATTGTTCATTGGTTTGTGTTGGTGCCTTCTTCGTTTTCCGCTTCCTGCCAAGAATCGGTGCTTGAACGGGTTCCTCAGGAACCACCGATGTCAAGAGAGTTTCTTCCTTTTTAATTTCAGCGTGTTTAGCCTTCAGTTTCCTCTCCTTTTTTAATTGGCTTTTAGTGATAGTACGAATTGGGGCAGAACCAACACGGCTTGGTGGAGGTGAACTTGCCCTCGATACGGACGCAGAGGTGTGAAAGTCGTATTCGGAATCGGCATTGTTTGGGGTATCTGGGCGACTGTTTGTCGAGAGACTGGGTCGCCGTGACAAGTGTTTGGCAGGTGGTGTGGAAATGGCGGAATTAGGCGGCGCGGTTGAAGGTGCCTCTGATTTCGAGGGGTCAACAACTCGCAGCACCCGAGTTTGTCGATGGACGGGAGAATCGGATGTCCGTGAGACACTGGTCAACGGGGTATTAGGGTGGGAGGCAACGTTTGATAATTGAGGCACGGAGGATACGTTGTGATTGGGTGTGGTGGACCGAGTCGGAGAAGTAACCCCGGATATGGGCATTGAGAGATTGAGCTTAATAGGCATCGGTTTGCTGTGAGGAGAACGAGATCGTTTACCGCTTTTGGTGGTAGGTGACGTCGTCTTTTCAGGGCTCGTCCCTCGAGTTCTGTCCTTCTCCGCAGTCAGAATGTCACTCTGAGGCAGATCATTACCCGCAGATTTAGACTTCGGAGAACCGGATGATACTTCTGCTGCAACGTGTGTCCGTGAAGGTACAGAAGGTATTGCCGAAGCTTGTGTGTCTAATGCAGGTTTTGCAGGAGTAAGAAGCTCCTTTAGACTCTGTACGGGCGTTGAAAACCCACTTCGTGCGGGAATGTTTCCTTGTTTGGGACTTGAGAGAGCAGAGGTTGTCGGGCTGAAATCCTGCGTAAAAGGTACAGCAGGATGCCCATGGGGCAAGGGAAGCCCTGGTGGTAGTACAGGGGTACCAGACCTATAGGGCGAACCGTTGGATCCATGAGAAGCGCGCGATCCTGACGCAATCCGGAATGCATCCAAAGGGCGTTTGTCAAGCTGCTTGGTTGGAGGACCTAGGGGTGGGAAATCTTCGTCTGTTAAATCAGAATATCTGTCAGTATAGTTCAAAGAACATGATGGTGGAAGGAGACGACAAAAATATGCGCTGCGGAACGACGAAGAATAAGGAAGCTAAATGAAACGGCTCTTAAAAGGGTGGAATCCGGAAACATATAGGAGGGCTACACGATAACACCGTCGGGTATATACAAAATGGTTTGGCTCTTCATTACAACAATGGCCACGGAATGTAGGGACTTGAGTGGACAAATGGGTGGAATGGGAGTCTATATGAGCAATAAATGTGAGAAATTTGCTTTAGAAATAGACCTGACTTGGGTACAAGTCAGGGTGAGGGAGACTTAACGTACAAAAGAAAGGCCCACAATCATCATTCCGAGGGGCCGTAAGTGTTGGAAAATTAAACCCGTGTTGCTAATGAAGAGCCCCAAGCTTGTAGCAAACCCTAGAGAAGAGTAGATCTCTGCAAAAAAAGAAAAGTAATGCGTAGACGCTGCCCCCAGCCTCCCCGAAAACGTGAACATAACACCCAGGTAACGCCCGAGGCTCGACTAGCCTAGTGATTTTGAATGGATTGACATATGCTGCGCAGGAAAAAAGACAAAAAAGAAAAACATCAGGGAGGCCAAATAAATAACAGAAGGCATTCCGGGTAAGAAGCCGTAAACTCCCAAATTCAAGCAAAGGGGAAATGACGTGGATTTATAAAAAAAAAAAAAAAAAAAAAAAAAAAAAAAAAAAAAAAAAAAAGCGGACAAGAAAACATATCTTATCATCAAATAGATAGAACAGGGCGACAAACACGCTAAGATAAAGAAAAGGCAAGAAAATTTTGCGAATGGGAGGTCCAGCGGCGCAAGGGGAAAACCATCACCACCGGCCAAAGCCGCCACCATAGACCATGTTGGAGTGATTGTACCCACCTTGACCCTGGCTCCCGTACAGTCCCTGTCCAGGGGTAGTACTAGACGCAGTTTGGTGCATTCTAGCCTGCAAAATACTCGGGTCCGCAAGATCTACTACACCACCTCCACCGGAGGAAGTGTTAGCGTGTCTGTGCTTCTTCCCCCTCTTCTTCTGCTTCTGCGGTCCTGGGTCTTGGTGCGACCCATTATGATGGCCATAGAGAGAGCTGAGAAGGCCAGATACGGGAGCCAGGGGAGGGGGTGTGTTGTGCATCTGTATGAAAGGGAACATAAACTCACGCTTAGCAGCCTCGTGCGCTTGAACGCCGCCACCACCACTCGTGCCACTTCGACCTCGCATAAGCTCACGCATTAGGTCAGGGTTAGGATCTTGCTTGTTTCCCAGACCTAGATTATTATTCATGGTGCTTGTGAAGCCATGTCCTTGAGCAAACATGCCTCCTCCACTAATTGGAGGGGTCCCTGCAGTCTTCAAGCCAGGAGGAGGTCCTTGAACGCCACTGACGAAGTAATGATTGCCTAAACCATGTTGGCCAGTTGAAACGTTAAGGGGATTTGGGGTGCTGCCTTGCATGGCCGATGCCTGTTGATTGACAAGTCTTTGGTTGGACGCATTCTTGGCACTGTTGTCATTCACAAACGAGAATCGCGACGACTGCCTGGCATGACCCTGCATACCAGTCATTTGTGGCATCTGGTTCTGAAATACACCTGCCCTTGACTGGGGATTATGCTCGAATGAATTGGAGGTTGAAGCTGTTTGCAATTGATCCATTAGTCCCATTTGTTGTCCCCCAGTGTTTTTGAGGAGCATAAGCTGCTGTTGCTGGAGGGGTGTGAGGCTCCTGCCAGCCATATTTAGTCCCTGAAACTGATGGCCAGCAGAAACGGGAGATCCAATCGCAGAATTTGCCGTAGTCGTTTGCTGCGAAGGAGGTTGAATGGCACTGAGTGGTTCTCTGGTATCCCTTCCTGAGGCACTCGATGAATGAATTTCTTCGGGCTCGCCTCCTAGCTGCGAACTGCCACCTTCAAGGTTTTCTTCCTCATTAGTACTGGGATGAAGCAACATTTGGTTGTCGGTTTCCTGATTTGCCCGTTCCTGCTCCGCTTTCTCGCGCATAGCACGACGCTTCACCCCACCATAAGGGTCAATCATCGAAGGATGATTTTCAATGTACGCGATCTCTTCGGGTGGCAACCCAGCAGACGAGAATATGAAGCGGAAGTCAGGGTTATTTACTGCTTTCACCAAGTCATCGAGCACAGGGATTTCACAGGTGCGGGATGCTGACGGAGAGCCTGTTCGAGCCGCACGTGTAGATGAGCCAGAGGCTTCCGCTAGCGTAGGGGTTTGCTGTCGAGAGGGACCGTGGCCAGACTGGGATTGCCCATCAACGCTGCGTTTTAGATCCTCGATCTTGTGCACGACAGCATTCGATACTTTAGGACTTGGAGAGGAATGGCTAGCTGCCAAGCTAGGCCTCCGGGCACGTTGCACATGAGAATCTTTATTAGCCCAGCTTGCAGACGATGGTAGCGCAGAAGAGTCAGTGGAGGTTCGATTGCCCGCCTCATCTCTACTATTTTGTCTCCGCATTGGCTGCGCACCTGCAGGTATTTGGATGGGATGTGTGGCGGGTTTAACAGGCTGGACATGGTGAGCGTATGGAGAATACGTGGAAGGCACAGGTCCAGTTGGTACGTTAGGATGGACACGTTGTGATGACAAGGTGTTCATTGACGATAAATCTTGGCGACTGAAGCTGTCGTTGTCCTCTCCTGTCTCGTGAAGGAATGTACAATTGCGGTTATTACACTGCTCATTCCGAAGAAACGATGAGCAGTACTTCGTGGTACCGTATTGAGCCCTGAATAGATGAATCAGTCTCCAAGCGACAATGACAAATTAGGCCATAAAGTAGCCATATAACTAATATCAACCTACCTCAGTACACGGTCACCATTGGGGGACCCATCCACTGCAGCAATACACGTTGCCGCATCAGCTTTACGAGCGAAGGTAACATAGACGCCGATACCCTGGTTTGGATTACCACCCGGCTTAGCTTTGCTAACAACAATTTTTTCAATATCACCGTATTGTCCGAAATACTGGTCTCCACGCAAGGTTTGTAAAAGTTGACTTTCATCTCGTATCGTGGGGTTGAGACCAATGACATAGACAAGGTTCTTCTGGACAACACGGACACCAGCGAGGTTTTTTCGACTGGAAGCCTCTATTTCTCGTTTTTCGGCTTCCCGCTTCTTCGCTGCTGCAGCTTTGCGATGTTTCAATGCCAAATCCGCTTTGAACCTAATCCAGTGGTAAGTTGACTTAGCGTGGGTTGATGGTAGAGAAATGGGGGGAGAGAAGGGCAAGAGATGGACTCACTCGTCGGCGTCGGGAACCCGGTATTGTATTGTGCTTTCGTCATATACGCGTCTACAGTTTGGACATCGACCTTCTTCGCTATGTGTTTTTATATTATTGTAGCAAAACTGACAGATCTGCGAAAGCATATTAGCCGCCACAGTCTGGACGAAATTGATCCAGATTTAATGCCCCCCTCAACAGGAGCTTTTTTGAGAGAAGCCAAATCTAATCGCAACAGGATCAAAGAATATGATAGAAAAAGGGAGCAAAAAACCATACCTGATATCCACAGGGACATGGCTTGAAGTTCTTATCCGACAAGTCGAACTCTTCGATGCAAAGGGGGCTGTTGCAGGTAACCGATAATCAGCTAAGATGGAACAGGATATGGATGATGGCTGGAAAGACAGGAGCAGAACGAAACTTACCACGACTCGTCATCATCATCGATAACTGTGTCATTTTGTGTGCGGGATGACATCTCGACAAGTCTTCACCCAGCGAACCTAGCGCAGCGCGTCTACAACTATGAAATTGATCCAGCGTGCCAGCACTCATGAACAAGTTCGGGGGGGAAGAAGAAATTTGAGAGCGGCAAAAAAAAAATACACGACGCCGCTGACAGGGGTTGCAAAGGGGCGACGGCAGCAAAACAACGGTAAGCAGATATGTCAAGGGAGTGTAGAGGAGTGTTGCAGCGTCGTTGGTGCCAGCGTGGTGATGGCGAGAGGAGTTTTGCAAAGAGAAAAAGACGAAGGAGAGCGAGGGAGAGCGATGGAAGGAACGAGCTTTCTATCCACGCTAGGCCTATTTGGGAGTATGCTTAGGTGATCCAAATCATGTGATCATCTTTATTATGTAATCTGGCACTTCTCTCCCAGAGTTCCAACCAACTTCCTTCAAGCTCAACTGGGGCATCTGGAGAGTATTTGTCGTCCACATCCCAATTGTTCCGCAACCATGGCGTCTGCAAGGCCTGTCATGCGTCTGGGGGCCAGTCGCTCCATCGCCTCTACTCCCAGACCCTCATCCGCACGCTTCTTCTCCGCAGCTGCCCCGTTGCAACAAACCAAGGTCGTATCAAACACACCAACCCCAAACCTGCGAGAATCCGCTCGCCCCGGTCAGTTCTCAGCTCGCTCCCTTCTCTCGGGCAATTTCTTTCATGGAAAAAAAAAAAAAAATGTCTATATCAATTACCTATTTACTGACTTTTCTGAATACCTCCAGCCGTTGGCGAACTACACCGTGCCATTGTCAATCCTGTAGACAAATACGCCGAAAAGTCCGCCAGCCTTCACAAATATGGCCAATACCTCATGTCCTGCCTACCGAAATATATTCAACAGTTCTCCGTCTGGAAAGACGAATTGACCATCTACGTGCCCCCCTCAGGCATCATACCCACTTTTGTTTTCCTCAAACAACACACCGCGGCGGAATATACCCAGGTTGTTGACATCACCGCTGTCGACTTCCCAACCCGCGACCAGCGTTTCGAGGTCGTATACAACCTTCTCAGCGTGCGCCACAACTCGCGGTTACGAGTCAAGACGTACGCGGACGAGGCGACCCCGGTACCAAGTATTACCTGTCTGTATGAGGGAGCTTTGTGGTTCGAGCGCGAGGTGTATGATTTGTTCGGCGTGTTTTTCGTAGGCCATCCCGATCTCCGGCGGATTATGACGGATTATGGGTTCGATGGACATCCGCTCAGAAAGGACTTCCCGCTCACGGGATACACGGAAATCCGTTATGACGAGGAGAAGAAAAGAATTGTCGTTGAACCATTGGAAATGACGCAGGCTTTCCGGAACTTCCAAGGTGGTACGTCTGCCTGGGAACAGATTGGAGATGGTATTGATAAGACACCAAGTGAAGTAAGTGAACTCTACGTTTCATTATATATATTATTACGGAACTAACCCGCCCACCCACAATAACAGTTCAAGTTGCCCACCCCTAAGCCTGAAGAAAAGAAGGAGGAACCAAAAAAGTAGCACAGATATAGTGTATAACATTTTGCTTCCATTTATTTTTTCGTGCTTTCATCCCACCACCGAAAATTATAATTTTTTCCTTGTTTCGGTCTCATGTATATACTTCACTAAACCATTGCCTAGACCTGTTCACTGCACTGCTCTGGTATTTCCATGTCCACCCAAGTGATACCGAAAAGGAACATCAAATAAAACTACCCAATTAATAAATAAACAAGGGTAGGAGAAGAGCATAATAGGTTATCTGAGAGGGGCTCAGCTCATCCACCCACAATGTAAAAAAAAAGAAAGAAGAAAAGAACCAAACAAAAACCCTCTACCTCTTCTTTTCCCTCTCAGTCTCAACTGCCGGCTCCTGAAGCACCAGCTCATCTCTCTCCCACATTAACTCCACCATAGCCCCCGCCAATCCAGAAACAGCACACAACATTACCACCTTAACCCCTAACGCAACACAACCCACACGAATTTTGCGAGCCCGATGGGCAGCCAAGTACAGGTCAATAGCCCAAAGCAACATCCCCCCTATTCCAAGTAGCTGATCCCACTGTAGGAACCACAGCGCACCTTCACTAAAGGACTGCGCCTGGACGCCCGACCAGGGCATGGCATGCAGAAACACGCGCGCAGGGTGCAGGGCAGTGGCGACATCCTGGTCAAAGAGGACGGGTAAGATGGCTGCGGTGAGTGATAGAGACCAAGAGATAATGTGCGGGACGGCAGCAACTGTGAAGGCGAAGGCGTAGACGCGACGGAGAGCAGACAGGGTGCGTTTGGCGTCTTGGGATCCGGTGGCTGGCGTTGCAGAGTGGAACAACGAAGTGATATGGGTGGTCGTGGCGTGAATGATCCAGAGCCAGAGGGGCCAGGCTTGCCAGAAGGCGATGCGTTCTTGGGTTGATTGCAGGAAACCTGTGGTTGTTTCAGGGAGAACGAGGGTGAGAGATGGGAGGAGGTAGCCTAAGATTACGCTGAATGGGATGAGGTTTACACCTGTCAGGGAATGCGAGGGGATGTCGATGGTTTGGCGGGTTGGATTTGAGAGCGTAGTTGATGTAAACAGATGGAGGGCTGCGTATATGGGCATTATGAATCCGAATGTACACAACTGCGAGGTGATGCCGGATATAACAGGACTGTAATATCGCATACTGGTTAGAACTGATTTTTATAACAGCATTTCGTTTCAAACGTTACAGGACGTGAGGCACTCCAGCAAAACCTAGAGTGCCATAAGTGTAGAACATAAGTCGGATATAAAAAACGCATCTTCACATACTACAACACAGAAAAAGACTTATTCCCAGTCCTAAATGTTTCCAGCAGTACCAGCGACCACAGACCACCTATGGCACCAGCGAAATTCAGCCCGTACAAACTTGTGGTGGGAGAGCTTCCATCGACCAGTGGCCAGAAGAACGGTATCAAATTGGCAAGCAGCTGGTCCAGAGCATCTACACCGGTGAGGTCCTTTCTCAACCGCTCATCTGTCTCAGGAAGGGTGCCATCAGCTATAGTTTTTTGGAGCATGGGGATAAAGCCATTTTGATAAGCAAATATTAATATTGAATAGAGGGCGAAGAGCGAAATGAGGGGTAGCAGGTATCTAATTGCTCTGGTGCACATTGTGGAGGATTCAGCTGGCTATGGGTAGTACTCCTTGGGAAGAGTATATAATGTTTTACATCGGGACGATTTTTTTGATCAAATGGAAGTAATGCGAGATATCGCAGGGTTATATTCAGCTGCCAGCAAGTCGAGGAATAGCGATGATCATTGGGGTCTGCCTAACCAGTACTATTATTGGCCAAATTTGCACATGCCCCAGCCCTGCAAGTCTCGGACCTTTAATTATTTGTCTGTGGTCAGCGCATTTCATGTGAACTTAACAGTGCCTTGAAAGCTAAACACCGAAACGAAACAAAAATTAAAATAAATTAAAATAAACGCGTGCCTGGATGTTGGCTAAGCAAAAGCTAGCAAGTTTGGGGTAAAATGTGGGGATGGAGACCCGCACTTTGGGTAAAAAATATACATACATACTATATACTCCGTACTGTACAGTACATTTACCTAGGCACGTACCGAGGTAGCTGTGTGCTGTCATCTAGGGGGCTTTGACTGTAATGCTGACACCCCCCCTTGTAACAATTTAGGGGAAACCAAAAAGATTCTCTAATATGCCTGATTCTGACAATTTAATTTGCCAAAGACATGGAACAGGGCATTCCCTGACGAATTTGCCAATCCGAATCCAACATATAGTATCTTGTAAGTACTCCGTACTATATAAATACTGATTAACGCCAACCATGGCCAATTACGCGAGAAGACCACTCTGAAAAGGACAATAGCCATGGTATTTCGCGCAGAGCGATAATTGAGTCAGATGGGATGAAATACAATTCGGGAAGAACGAACAACAGCTGGTGATATGTGCAGTACCTGTCAGGCACGAAAGGTTCTTCTCCGTCCTGCCTCTCAGCAATCGAGCTTATATGAGCAGGAAGATGGAAAATTAGGAGCAAACAGTTGAACCCAGCAGCAGCAGAAGGTAGCCCTACCCGATGGCATTTTCGTGCTTCCTGCTGTGTGTATGCTGTGGGAACTCAACAGATTTGATTTATAAACGCGACAAGAGGATATTTGATACCTCCTTGCGACAAAAGCGACGAATAGGCCGTTGGCTAGATAGATAAAATGGAGGGCGCCAAAATTTTCATTGAGAAAAAAAAAAAAAAAAAAAAAATCAGAATTCCAGTTGCTTGCCGTTCAGAGAAAGCAATAGCTGACACAGCAGTCAATGTTTTTGTCCTGAAGGTAACGAAGGGTAACGGCAGAATGGGATGCACCCAACAGTTTCACCTCTGAGAAGACTATCTGCAAGATGAAGCTTGTAGGAAGTTCTCAGTTCTCAGTTCTCAGTTCTCGGTCCTCAGGAGCGTTGATCCATTTGCGACAACCTGGCCAACGGCAAGAACTAGCTTTTGCCAATCTAATGTGGATCTCGGTGAATATGTTGTCAGAGTCCTGATGCCGTTCCCTGACCCTGATAGGATTGTAGCCCTATCATGCACTTCAGAAAGTGTACGTACTAATATTGTTGTGTAGAATCTATGCGACAAAATCCCGTTGTGATGATGAAATCGCCTTTATTGTGCAACCACAAATGTTGGAAGTTAGACTGGCGTCCTGTACTAGTGATATGTTAACATCCAACCAATCCAGAAATAATAATGAGCAGGAAACAGTCAGGGCCAACCACGCATTGCCATGTATATCCGGAGCAGATGGTCTACAAAGTAGCCCACTCGTTGCGTTGCACAGCGCTTCTAATGCTTTCTTGCCCTGCTGGAATTTTAAGCATAATTTATGACTGTGAAAGATGTGTGCAGTCCCAATAAAGCGAGGTGCCACAGGACTTGGGGCAGTAAAACATGATGAGCGAATATCCACGGTAATTCTCCGCACATGCTGACACTATACAAGCGAGCCATTCGCACGAAGGCACAAGATGCTGATGCAAGATTCACATCCATATCTTGGATTTGTGCAACCCTGAAAAGACGGTTGATTATTTTAGTAGCCCGCCTTGTTGAAATTTCAGACAAATCAGTCCATATTCCAATGACGTGAAGTCGGTATCTTGGGCAAAATGCTGATAAAAGCAAGAGGACCCACGCTCCAACGTGTTTAAACAGTTTCTGTTAGCTGGGTGCTAATAGGACGTAGAAGCATAGTACTAGTAATTGATATCGAAATCTAACATCAATGGACAACAGTGATAGAAATCTAACCAGGATATCACACCTTAGCTCGCTATCCATCGAGGTATTGGCGGTTTATCAATACTTTTCTCCATACAGAGTATTTGGTGGAGGTACGCGGGCAGTGGGTTTGCCGATAAAAGTGGGGCGAAGATTTCAACTGCCGCCAAGCTTTCGGCGATCGGTAACTCACCAACCAACCATCAATTCGGCACTGGAGAAACAAACCGGCTATTGCAAGCTGGGATCCATTACTAAAGAATTCCGTAGGCGAAATCTGAATATTATTTGCAGGTGATTTAGAACATGGATTTCAAGTTAACATCCAGGGAGCACAACAAGGTGAAAAATTAATCTGACTGTATAGGACTAGTCTAATTAGATATTTTGGATAGTATGGAGTACCTAGTTAACTGCCGTTGTGACTTTTGGGGGACAAGGGTATGAGGAGAGCCTCGCAGCTCGCCACGAGGACTCAAAAGTCAAAAGCGAACAAAACAAAACCAACATCTGACAAACCAATAAACTCCAGTTCATCCCTTATAATATACCAGACTTTGCTATTGAGCACCCTTTTGCCGAAAGCTCGCGTCACTTTTTATAGCGGCTATATAAAATAAAACAAATAAAATATAAGAGCCATAATTCGTCTGCTCAGAAAAGTGAGAATGTAGAGAAAGTACTCGCTGAGTGTTGAGACACCGAAAATCCCACTATCAAACCCCCCCAAACGAGTCGAATAAATTATGTAGTTGGGCTGAGATATCACCCGGCCATTCGAGATCAGTAAAAATCATGGTAGAATTTTGCGTTAACAAGATCTCGACTAAGGGACTCGTTTGGGTCGTGGCAAATGGGAAAAAGTCCATGAAATTTATAAGCGTGCCGGTAGCGAGATCGGCTAATTCAGACAGTGAATTGGTGGGTCGCATGTCGATCAGGCGCTTTGGAGACCTCTCTTCAGCGACGACAAATTCCTTACTCGCAAGAAGGCGCTCGAACTCCTTGTCCAACAAGCTCGCAGACGGCCACATTTGGGCCATCTCTTTCAGGGCAATTTTGAGGATTTTGATATGGTTGTCCGCTGTTTTAGTAAGCGTTTGTATTCGACGCGCGTGCAAAAGTGCCAAGATTGCAACCGCGATGTGCCACCCTGCCATGCCCTGGAGAAATCGAATGGAACCCCTTGCTAAGAAGTCTTCGAAAATACGAGCAACGCAAGAGGCAGAGAGCGTTGCAGTGGTATATGCCTTTGCGAGAGGCTGGGAGGATTTGGTTAGGTAGAGAAGAGTTATGGTGGTCAGATAGGGCAAATGTAATTGATGCACGTCTCTGTTGAATGGTGTCGTGCGATTAGTTGCGATGGGCAAGCGCAATGGCTCAGGTAGGGACTGGACCCAATCAACCAATTCTCTGGCCAAATGTCCCGGAAATTGTGTCGTTTCAGTCTTTTGCAAAAGGTATTTTGCGACTTTTCCAACATTGTTGGAAAGCCGAACCCAATATATGAAAATTTGTGCCCGGAAGTTGTCCTTCGGTTCTGGGAAATCTTCTAGTGACGGTTCTCTGACATTGCAGTCCAAAGGATCAATGATACAAGGCCTGCCCTGGCATATGCTTGTTAGGCGCTCTCTGGCCTGCATGCCCTGTTAGCAGAAAACTCGATCAAAATTACCATGTTCTTAACTTACAAACAATGTCCACCAAATCCTTCGCCGCAAACCGGGTGTTTCGCTTGGTCGCATAACCTGCCCGGGCTTTGGCTCGCGGTGTAAGCCGATTTGTTGGGCTAATCTGATGGCAACACCCGTCCACCACCATACAGTGTCAAGGCTGGGGCTATTTGGGGCCGACCCCCACCAATAAAATAGAAGCAGTGCTTTCATGCATGTTATCGAATTGCTTTCATGGTTCTCATAGAAAAGTGCTTTCGCACGGTTGTAGTACACAATGGGGGGAAAATGTTGTAGAACTGATGGCTGAATTCGGCTTCCAAGGAGTGCCAAAGCTTGGTTGAGGAGCACGGAGTTGGACTCCTCCTGTTCTGGAAAAAGAGTGGGGTTGTCGAGAATGGGGCACCAAGTGTAGCAAAACTGAAAATAGGTGTCCATGAAACTTTCTTGCAATGCCGGTGGAGGTAAATCCATTGGTTGCAACACCGGCTGAGTTGAGTTTAGTTGGTTTATTGCAGCGGCGTTATCCAGCATCTGCAGACGTCCTGATTCGCTGGAATACAAGGCATTTTGGCCCTGCCCACTACCGTGAGCCTTTACAGGTAAAGAACCCGCCCCGGAGGACAGAAATTGGGAGGTTGGTTGGCGAGTGCCTTCCGGCGTGGTAGGATATGAAGGTGGTTGCTTCGTAATTCCTCCAGAGAAGTGTGAAGGAGTTCTTTCTGTGATCATTCGATCATCTGACGAGACTCGCTGGGCAGATGGTTCGGATTTAACGTGGACTTGGTTTTGATTGTTTGGTGTTGAGCTAGAAGTAGGGTCGTACGCCAATGGCACAATGGGCAAAGAATCAGCAGAACCAAGGTCATCTATGCTACCGTGCCGGATAGAAACGCGATTACCCGCCCCGCGCTTGGATGGACGAATGCTTTAAAATCGGTCAATATATGATATGGTCTTGGACCTAAGCAAATATTCAAGGCACTTACCGGCACTCATTTCCGGCGACTTCGCATCTTGAGCACCTCGGCGATTCGCATTCGGAATTGTTGGCTTGTAGGTCACATTTAATCTATGATATTGGTCAACATACATGGTCCTGCTCGATCAGTTTCATTGCATGCGGTTACCTTTTTCTCATGACAACGAAGGCACACCAGGCGGGCGCGCTTATTTCCTCTAGGCCCTCTGCGAACCTTGGGCGCAGGTTCTGGTGTTTGGGAAGCCATGGAAGGCGCTGCTGGAGTTATCAAATGGTCGCATATGATTGCCGATGCACCATTTTTTTATATCCACATCTCGCTTGTGGATGTTAGCCGTTTTGCTGCTAAAAGCGCGTTCCGTTGCCTTGCCGGGTTTGATGTTCCCACCTGTCCCGATTTAGAAATAGAATAGCCGCACGCTAGCTTACCCGACTGACTAAGCTATTTATCACGTGATATATATACCAACAGAAATAAAACATGCCGAAAGTTTTGTCGTTGATTGAGGACGACGTGCAAACATTTCAGAAGAGAAATTAACTGCGTCTCCCCGATACTAATCGCACAAAGGCACGAACATGCCGAAACGAAAACGAGGTGACTATGTGGAGTCAAACCTATCTAAGTTAGATGATAGGCGCCTGGAAATCCAAATCGCCCGTTTGGAGCAGAAGCTTGGGCATGGCTGTCAACTAATTCACCGGGCTCTCAAAACCGCCCGTGGTTTCGAACGCCAGAAGCTAGGGCGCCGCCAGAAAACCGCGAAACAGACAAAAGAAACCGCGCAGCTATCCCGAATAGAGGAAGAAATTCAAGCTTTAAAGGTAGAGTTTCAATTATTACATTATTCTTTCTTCACACAATATAGCTTTGTATCTGCCGACCTTAGATTGACAATTGCAGGGTCTTGACTTAGGAATTACAGCGGAACGGCACTTGCTCAAACACCTTGTGAAGACGAAACGAATTGCAGAATCCCCGGCATTCACGAGACTGTCGTCCAAGAAACCTGTCCCTGAAGGCCCAAAAAGCGGACCGGAGGCGAATGTGATAGCCCGACTATTCAAATCAAACCCAGTGAGGGATGTTTTACCGGGGATAATAAACAGCATACGGGGCATTTTAGGTATTGTGGATGGATTACCTACTGAAAAAGCGAACGGCAATGGGATCGATACCACAAGGCCCAACCAACTAAGGAAAGTGAAGGTAGAATCAAGACCGAAGCGGCAACAAGACTTTAACAGTGACCTGGAAATGGGAGATGCCGATATGGAACAATATAATGACCGATTGGCCCCTTCTTCAGACTCTGAATCGGAGTTGGACGACAGGGAGCAAACCAACGATCGTGGCTTGTTGCGCCATTCAGCGCGATTTGAACCCTCCGTTTCCCCGGAATCATACATTTCGTCATCAAATTCTATGCCGGAAATGGATACCACATCTTCCAAAGCTAATAACAAGAATCAGGAAACAGTGTTTCTTCCTTCTCTGACGATGGGTGGCTACTGGTCAGGATCAGAATCCGCTGAGGAGGACGCCGCCGCAGTTGCGATACAACCACGGAAAAATCGGATGGGTCAACAAGCCAGGCGAAAACTATGGGAGAAAAAATTCGGCTCAGGGGCTAATCATCTTAAGAACCAACCACCAGAGAAAGAAAAATCACGGGATAGTGGATGGGATATGCGGAAAGGGGCCACATCCCGTGATGAGACGGGAGGGAAGCGTGGTAAAGGAAGATTCCCGGGAGCTATGTCACCTCGCAAGCCCAAGGATGAGCGGGTCGCACGAGCTCCGAACCCAATCTTTGAACAGCGTGGAGCTGCTCTGGCCTCAGAGCAAAAGCCTTTGCATCCTTCGTGGGAAGCTGCAAAGAAGGCCAAGGAACAGAAGAGCAAAATTGCTTTCCAGGGGAAGAAGATCGTGTTCGACTGATTCTTACTATGTATGCAAAAGACGAGTTAGTGTGCTACGCAATGACCTTTTCATGCTGCAACCTGATTGTTTTGATTAGTATTCATGTTCTCGACATCTCTATCCCCTGCAAACAATTGCCAACAAAGGGCATACGGATGCCAATTTTTGTTTTATAAGTTACTGGTTCCTAAGCGTTTATTCAAGTGATACCATGACCGATATACCTTCTGCTTGAAACTTGTTTCCAAAATTTCGCATTTCTGAATATTCACAGTTTTTGTTTTTGTGAAACTGTGCATTAACTCGAGTAGCTGTGGCCGTGTGGAATTCTATCGTATATGAACTGCAAGGCTAAACAAGCATTCTACAACTCAAATTATCCTAGACTACAGCCTGCACTCAATTTTCAGTGTTTGTTTGCGCGAAACAGAGGGCATTCTGGCAGTTTCACACACATCAAATGACTAGCAATATGAGTGGTGGTAGTGTCTTGGTTGCAATGTGGGGTAATTCTGGCGGCAGATCAGAGTTGTCCAATTTTTAGTCTAACTTGATTCTTAGCCGCTGTGGCGTCCAGCAATTCGACCAACACTTTTTACCCCAGCTGAGCGTCAATATTGATGCCCCACATACCTTGTGGCCTTGCCAACGCAGTTCTCGCAAGTTCATCCTGCAAGGCTCGCACGATCAGGGCTCTGCAGTTGGCGGTTTCTATGATCCACTGTGAACTTTTCAACGATAGGAATCCGAGGGGGCTGTACTCGTTTTATCGAAATTTCCTTTTCGCAGTGTGTTGATTCGCCCATGCTCTGTCCCCCGGTGCTTATATCTGCCAGCACTGACGACCAATATATTTGTATAGGCGAGACGACTCCGTTCGCTTTCCGTCTGTCTCAGGTCTGAATCAAACCCCTTCTGCAGGATGGGTAGGGCCAGCAGAAACATGCACAAATGGGGCAAACTCGGGATAATCTGAAACGGAAAGCAATGACTGAAAAATTGGCCCCACGAAGATATGGCCATCTCAGATGGCATAATTGGCTGGCTAGCACTTGTCGCTTTAAGACCATTGGCGCCCTCAAATTGAGGGGCATATGTACACGTTATCATGCAGCCATGGATGATACACTGTCAGTTTCACAGCAGGATTCCGTGCACCATCGTCTTGCGGCGCATCTATTTTTCTAGTTGTCCATTTCATTTATCTCACGATCCATTCCCCGTGTTGTTGCTTGATAGTATATATCCGGCTTTAAGATCGAACCAAGTATCACTGCTGAACCGTCATGCCCCTGTGAAGTTTGAAGAAGCCGACACAGAAAACATTCACAGAGCCAACATGTCCCCTCGCAGCCCTTACCGACATCCCGATAACTTTCCCATATCAAATCGTCCCCGATCACCAACACCAACCTTTATCCAAACCACCCACCAAGAGGACCATGATAGTAATCCGGCTGCGTTCTTATATAAATTGATTAAGAGCGGCCGCCCGAGACTCAGTCGCCCTATGTCAAGCTACAGCGGCACCAATGCTGAGCAAATTTATCAAGAGGCGGGAAATATTAAAACGGACAACAAATTGCCTCTTGAGCAAACCTTGGTGCATAAAGAGTTCCATATTGAGGCGTTGCGGGGCCAGATGCGAAAGTTGATTAGCGAAAACGCAGAAGAGTGCTCTCTCTTGAATGGCAAGATCAACGGGCTTCAAGCCCAGTTATCTTCGCTTCAGACGAGATTAGAAGCTAGTGAGAACAACCTAGAAGGTGCAGATGGGGTTGTGGCTGAGCTGGAAAAAGAAGTGAAGGAGTTGCGACGAGCTTGTGTGGAAAAGTCGGAAGCTCTTGAATGTCACCAAAATGAGCGAGAGAATGAGGCAAGAGAACTACAGGGAGCACTTGCGGAAAAATCTAAAGCGTTAGAACTTCACGAAAGAGAGCATGAAGAAGAGGTAAAAGAACTACAACGAAAGCTTGCGGAACAGTCTGATGCCCTTGAAAATCGTGAGAAAGACAGAGAGGAACAAATAGAAGAGCTGCGGAGAGCTCTTGCGCAAAAGTATGAAGCTTTAGAGCACCAGAAGCAGGAGTTTGAGGAGGAAGCCAAACACCTAAAACAAACTTTTGCAACAAAGGAAGAGGCCATGAAACTTCAACATCAGGAGCTAGAGGAAGATATGATGCAGTTACAACGAGCCCTTGCGGAAAAGTCTGAAGCTCTTGAGGGGCACGAGCAGGATCGAGAGGAAGAGGTCAAAGATTTGCAACGAACTATTGCAGAAACGTCAATAGCGCTACAATATGATAAGCTGGAGTTGGAGGAAAAGGTCATCAAGCTACAACAAACTCTTATAGAAACTGAAGCCCGTGAAGTTCACGAACTGGAGCTAGAAAGGGAAGTGAGCGAGCTACGACAAGCCATTGCGGAGACATCTAAAGCCCTCGATGGCCAAGAGCAAGGTAGAGCTAAAGCCCTCGCGGCACAGAAAGCGGAACTTGAAGATAGTTTCCAAAAACTAAGGACGGAAGATGGCCGAGCGACTCGCGAATTGTTGGAGGAACGAGAGAAATCGATCATTTCTCAGCTAAACAAGAAACATGCCACTGAGCTGGAAAACCTGCAATCATCGTTTGCGGCGGAACTTCAGTATATCCAGGATGCACACGCGGCTGCAATTCACGAATTCATTGCGAGGTTAGAAGGAATGCCAGAGAAGCGGCAAGGCAGCCATTTCATCGGATTAATAGGCCAGAAGCTGCGCCGAAACAGAAGCAAGGGAACAGTTAACAATAAAGGTGACAGTTCCATTCTTGCGCTATGGAGGGATAATTTTCCTGTGGGAAGGCCCAAACCGAAGAACAGGTCTTGTGAGCATAGCAGGAACTCCGACTCTCCCCGCGATTCCGGTGTCCATTGCTCGTGTGCATGTACAAACTCCTTGAATCAGGTATGATCTGCTTGGGATTATTGGCGTTGAACGGATGTCTAGAGCTTATTTACATTTAAGCGTAGGAACAGTAGCGTGTATATGGTTGAATGTGATAATCTATTTGTTGTTTTGGGTTTGGCTCAAAATATATCCTCCTTCTGTTTGGATACGGAATTTATCTGGTGGTCGGCCGCGAGCAATTGGTAAACTTACACACAAGAAAGGCAATCACCAATCTTATTTTATCATCCTTTTTTATCCTTTCACGACATGTCGTATAGAGCAGTACTCTTCGCGTTGGTGCTTTCACAAGGTAGCCAAATTCAGCGCCGAAATTCCTTGTGTCGTTGGTCAAAATACTCAATTTTTTTTCTTAAAAAAAAAAGTCATAACCCATAACGCATTGATACTGAGCTTAAAACCTTTGAAAGTTCCTAAATGTCATCTTACACCTAAACACTAGTAACATTCTTGGAAACGGTGGCCTGGTTATACACGTCAAGGCTTTCTTATGAGGATTCAAAACTCGGGTCCAAACAAAGGGTCACATACATCAAATATTGAATTAATATCAGTATGAATCCTATCCGGGAGCATTAGCGTGTTTCTGCTTGGGGAATAATTCCCTGTAACTACGTGGGATGTTCTCATTCGTGGTAGATAGTACAACAAACCCCTTTTTCTATGTCGCTGGGCATGATGCCATTCACGATATGGGCAACTGATTTGAGAAAACGAACCATCCCTTGCTTCCTTGCCACGAGGAATTAGATATGAAACTTGAAATATATAATTACAAGTAATTCAAAGCCGTAATCTTGTAAAACCAAAGCCTTCCGTGTTGCCCCTGGATATCTAGTTAGGGTTTCAGCCAGCACGTGAACTGTATACTTGCCCCGCCATTCTTTGGTGGTCGATTCTAATTTTAAGCTGCGCCATTCTAGGTTCCGTACTCATCACATTTTAAGTATTTTACATGGCAGACAATTTCTGTTTATACTAGGCGTCTACACAAAATAAACAACATGGCAGCCCTCTCAAGCACCTACAACGGTACGAAAAATGTGAAACTCAGTTGCTAACCCCCTTAAATATTACATTGGATATACATATGAGCAAATACTAATACTGTAACTCTTCGAGTTTCCTATATACCAGACCCGGTTCATATAGCCGTTATTGGTGGCACCGGACTTCGAGAATTGCCCCATTTCACGCAAGTCGCATCTCTCAACATCACCACACCATGGGGACCTCCATCCTCCCCGATAACCATCCTCCATCACACCTGTTCCACAAGCGGCAAGGTCGTCCCAGTCGCATTCCTCAGCCGGCACGGTCTACACCATGAGTACGCACCACACGAGGTGCCCGCGCGCGCAAACATTGCTGCCCTCCGCTCCATCGGGGTGCGAAGCATTATCGCGTTTTCCGCCGTCGGAAGTCTGCAGGAGACCATTAAACCGCGAGACTTCGTCGTGCCGGACCAAGTTATTGACCGGACGAAAGGTGTGCGACCGTGGACCTTTTTCGAGGGCGGGGCAGTGGTACATGTTGGGTTTGCGGACCCGTTCGATGAGCAGATAGCGAAAGTGGTAAGGGAATGTGGACATAGTTTGGAAGGGGATGGCGTTGTACTGCACGATCGCGGAACGCTGATATGCATGGGTATGGTTCCTCCTCCTTTTTTTGTTTACCCCCTTTTTACTTTTGTTTTTTGGCGCTTCTTTCTCTCTTCCTGATCATTCCGAAAGGACTTCAAAGCTCACCAAGCTGATGCTACTTCATGATAAACAGAGGGTCCGCAATTCAGTACACGTGCAGAAAGCAACCTTTATCGTGCCTGGGGCGGCAGCGTAATCAACATGTCCTGTCTTCCAGAAGCAAAGCTTGCACGGGAAGCGGAGATTGCTTATCAGATGATTTGCATGTCCACCGACTATGACTGCTGGCACACAGAGACGGCTGACGTAACTGTGGAGATGGTCATGGCTAATATGAAAATGAACTCAGTAAATGCGAGAAACTTCATTGGGGCGGTGCTCGACGAACTCACAAAAGATGAACATGCAGCTCTAGTACAGGGAAAGCATCTGGAAGGCACATGCAAGTTTGGCCTGAGCACAGCTCCTGGACATCTGAGCGCGGAGGCCCTCTCGAAACTCGCTTGGCTTTTCCCCGGATATTTTAGCAGTAATTAAGTCGAAATTTAGTGGTTAAGCGTGTGGGGTTTCGGGTTGCATTTTACTTCGGGGTTATTTTACATATTTTCGGGCCGCTTTTCCCTCCTTCCTCATTTTAGTTGTTTCTTAGAATTGGTACGATATACAAAGTAGACGGTGTTAAATAAGATATTATTACTGGTTGGAAAATACCTACGCAGTATACAAATAGCCCTCATAGGCCTATGATTTTTTATTAATATTATTTGATATATTGGGGAAATTGGAAGGATTGTACGGAGTACTGCGTTTTATTTCTATAGCTTTTTCATAGAGAAGCATCGTCACCAGTATAATCTGGAGCTCACAAAGAAAATCCCCCAAACGGAGCAACGAAGCCTAGTGGGCCCACAGTCTCCGACTAGCGAACGAAACCCAAGCCGCGGCAAATTTTGCCGCTTTCCGATTTCCAAGCTGATGTGCCCGTGATAGCACTACTGCGTAGCGATGGTGTGTAAGTTGGGGTAAAGGAGGAGGCTATTTCAACGCCGAGTAGACCATATTGTGCACTCCGTATATAAGACACAAATAAGGAACCGATACTACCCTCAAATCCTTCCAATATTTTCATGACCGATTTTCCAGTTAACCATCTCATCTATCCAGCCATATGCTCGTTCATTGAAAAACCTCGGCCCAGCCGATCCTCAGTCTGATTTAGGTCAGCTAGTTAGCGGCTTAAGCGCTGCTTAGCGGTAAACTAAACCTCGCCAAAATATCACCAGCTAAAGACTTTCAAGGGGTGCTTCCAGCCTCCTGATCCCTGGCCAACTTCAGCTGTCAACAGTTCAATCTGGCAACGAATCGCGTTCAACTGACAACGGGGAAATTGAAGTGTCAGTAGTTGTACGGAGTATACTGGCAAACTTTGAGTTCGGTTGTCGCGTGATGGTATGTACTATTCTTGTGTTGCACAGGAACAGCCTTGGCTGTGCACAAGACCTTCCAATGAGCCACTGTAGTGAATATGAGCGTGAAGGAAGTTGAAAACAAGGAATGGAAATGGGACATGGGCCCTGATGTACTGCTCTTATTGGCGTATATTGCCAGCCGCCACCGACGCGTTGGGAGGGCATCACACCCAGCCTGGGCCAATGCTGATCATCTTATCCCCATTCAGGGTGACGATGCTAAATTACATTGCCTTGCTTGCTCTTTTTGCCAATGCGGAGTACATTCCACTGGTATTCTCGATATTTCCATAGGAAACTCAAATCGGCAATATTTTCATTTAAGGCATATGCAACTTGTTTTTCTATGGTAAAAACGCAGAGAAACCAAAAATGTGAGCATTTTGAGCATTTATCACTGCCAACTTCTTCCATGTGAGTAATTGAGCGAGTGAGATCCAGGCCCAGATACTTCACATGGACTGTGCTTCAGACTCACTGCTCGTTTGAAAGCATGGAGTCATGAGCCCATGAATGTGAGCCATGGAAGAGAGCTCTCGGCATCGGTCAATGGTCATAAGTATGGAGTACGGAGTAGAGGCTCCAAATTAGCCGTGCATTCGAAGGATCGTCATCCGTCAATCCACATGCACGTAGCCACCACCGAACTCTCTTCACCATCCACTCGCCCACAAACCGCTCTGGGTGTGCATAAAGAGGAAGAAATATCCCTGCCATGAGCTTAGTTAAGCTAGCTGGTTGCACAGTTGCCGGGAGATAATAATTGGGCTTGTTTATGCCAATTAGGATCTCTGGGACAAAACATCCAGTTAATCACCGTTTTTGCTCCCAGTATCCCTTCTTTATTCATTCTATTCTATTCTATTCGATCATTCTCTCTTGCTGTACTTGTTATTTAGCTTTTGCTTCGGAAATGCCGCTCTTTAATATCTTTCTTGTTGCTGTGGTTGGCCTTTTGAGTTGTTCCTCAGCCCTTACAGAGCCTGATCTCAACAAATCCCCGCCTCTCGAAAGCAGGCGAGATGGGCTTGAAGGCTGTACGTCTCCGCCGTACTATCCAGCACCCGTGGGTGGCTGGGTACCTGAATGGAAAGAAGCATATGCCAAAGCCCATGCAGTAGTTGCCAATATGACTCTCGCCGAGAAAGTCAATCTAACCACAGGTACTGGATTTGCCATGGGACCGTGTGTGGGACAGACAGGAAGCGCCCCACGATTCGGCATCCCCAGGCTTTGTCTGCAGGACGGACCTCTTGGTGTCCGAAACACAGACCACATTACCGCATTCCCAGCTGGTATCACCGTGGGAGCAACCTTCGATAAACAGTTGATGTACAGCCGTGGTGCTGCTCTGGGCAAGGAGTTTCGTGGTAAAGGGGTGAATATCCACCTGGGTCCATCTGTAGGTCCAATAGGGCGAAAGCCACGTGGAGGACGTAACTGGGAGGGGTTCGGTGCGGATCCATCTCTCCAAGGCATTGCCAGTGCCTTGACGATCAAGGGGGTTCAAAGTAGAGGCGTTATCGCGACTGTGAAGCATCTTGTTGGAAACGAGCAGGAAATGTTCCGCATGGTGTTCCCTGTCCAGCCGTTTGATTTCCTCCAGCAACCATACTCGGCCAACATCGATGATAGGACTATGCACGAGTTATACCTTTGGCCCTTTGCGGAGTCTGTCAAGGCAGGCGTGGGTGCCGTTATGATGGCGTACAATGATGTACGGTATTATTTTTCTCATCCTGTGACTGGAAGCGCTAGCCTACATGATTATGTTAATTTTTAATTGTTTAATTAGGTTAACAGCTCTTCTTCCAGCCAAAACAGCCAATTGATCAATGGCATTCTTAAAGATGAGTTGGGGTTCCAAGGATTTACCATGACGGATTGGTTCGCCCATATTGGAGGTGTTTCATCTTCACTTGCTGGTCTGGACATGGCAATGCCTGGAGATGGTGCGTCTCCCCTATCAGGACACAGCTATTGGGCTGGTGAATTGTCCCGTTCAGTCCTGAATGGTACAGTTCCCTTGGAGAGGTTGAATGATATGGTATGTTGCTCTCTACCCTTTTGTTGCCGATCTATGGGTGGAAAAGTCGTAGCCTTTGAGTTTAGATACTGACTTTCAGCTCTAGGCTGCACGAATTGTTGCCACATGGTTCAAGTTAGGGCAGGACAAAAACTTCCCCTTGCCAAACTTTTCGACCCACACAACTGACGAAAGTGGTCTCTTGTACCCTGGAGCTGTGTTCTCCCCAACTGGCGTGGTCAACCAATTCATCGATGTTCAAAAAAACCATAATACCATCGCTAGAGCAGTTGCAAGAGAGAGTATTACCCTTTTGAAAAATCAAGATAACGCTCTCCCTTTGGGCCCGAACGCTTCAATAAGGGTATTCGGCACTGATGCGGGACCCGACCCACTGGGACTCAATCCCTGCCCAGATAGGGGCTGTAATAGGGGTGTCCTAACGATGGGGTGGGGTAGTGGAAGTGCCAGAGTTCCTTACCTCGTAACTCCTCAAGAAGGCATCGAGGCAAGAGCACCAAACACTAAATTCCACCTCACCAATAATTTCCCCCTCAGTCTCGACGTGAAACCTGATGATATTGCGATTGTCTTCATCAATTCAGACTCCGGCGAGAATTATATCACCGTTGAAGGGAATCCTGGAGACCGAACGCTAGCGGGTCTATATTCCTGGCATGGCGGTGACAAGCTTGTAGTCGACGCAGCGAAAAAATTCTCTACAGTCATAGTTGTTGTTCACACCGTTGGCCCAGTTATCATTGAAAAATGGATCGATCTTCCTTCAGTGAAAGCTGTGTTGTTTGCCCATCTACCAGGCCAGGAAGCTGGCACTATTGCGGACGTGCTTTTCGGAGACCATAACCCTAGCGGCCACTTGCCGTACACGATCCCGAAATCTGAAACGGACTACCCCGACAGCGTCAATCTCATTGAGGATCCTGTAATACAGATCCAAGATACCTTTACCGAAGGGCTGTATATCGACTACCGCCACTTCATCAAGAGCAACATCACCATGCGATATCCATTCGGTCATGGTCTGTCATACACAACGTTCAAATTCAGCGAACCCAAAATCACCGGTGTTACACCTCTGACCGAGTACCCCCCTGAGAGGCCTGCCAAAATATCCCCGCCAACATTCTCCAGCAATATCCCGCCCTCTGCAGAAGTAGCCTGGCCAAAAGGCCTGAACCGCATATGGCGTTACCTATACCCCTACCTGGATAACCCATCCTCCATCAAACCAGGAAATGACTACCCATACCCGGAAGGCTACGGCACGAGGCCTCAACCAGCCCCGCGAGCTGGCGGACGCGAAGGAGGCAACCCAGCCCTTTGGGACATCGCCTATAAAGTCGATGTCAAAGTCACCAACACGGGCAAGGTAGCTGGCCGCTCCGTCGCCCAGTTGTATGTTCAGCCGCCCCCTGGCCGAGAGGCGGATACGCCAAAGCTGCAGCTGAGGCAGTTCGAGAAAACGGGTCCACTCCAGCCGGGCGCGAGTGAGGTTCTGTCTCTTGAAATTACACGGAAGGACTTGAGTATTTGGGATGTTATCATGCAGGATTGGCAAGTGCCGCAGCGGGCAAAAGGTGCGAAGTTGTGGGTTGGTGAGAGCGCGATCGATTTGAGGGTAGTGTGTGAGGTTGGGAGTGGTTGCAGGGATGTTTGAGTGGGAGTTTGGGGGCTGAATGACCGAACAGGGATTGATAATGACATAAAACGGAGTACGAGACTCCGTACTCCGTATGCATTATGAAGTTTACATCCATCCAAAAATATGCCAGCAAAGGTATATTCTACTTCAACGTTTGGTAAGATACCGCTGAATAAGGAAAAAGTCATATATATATAGAAGTTGCAGATGTGCAGCGTGCAGTCGAGTTGTTTTATAACGGCTATCAGTGTCTAACAAGTAGTATATTGGGGCTCTACCATGGTAGGGAACTTGCGCGTCAAGTATGAATATCTGTGGCCCAGACTGTCGGCATAGGGCTGTATATATAAGGACTGAGGCATCGTAGTTAAGACGATTTCAGCAGGCGAGCTGTGGGCGATGTTTAACCTCATGATCAACAGCCCTTTTTCGGGGAAATGCAACTAAATAATAGATATACTATCCTCCGGCTTGGGCCTGCATTTTGCCAGGCCGGGGAGCCACAGGCATAGGAGTAATTTTGGGAGCTTTCCCGCCTTCGTCACAGTACCACAAGTAGCCAGCAGTGAGGGGAAATATCTCCAGCGTTAACTTGTCCCCATCTTCCGCACCAGCCAAGGGCAAAAGATAAATAATATCGGATAAGGTTCCGACGATTCAAACAAGCATAAAATACACAACCATCACCAGTACCTCAACGTCGATCCCGTTGAGAAAACAGACAATAAACACACGTTAGGAGGGATATGGAATGGTGGCTGTTTATAAACAGTTTCCGCTACCTTCTCACTTTACATGCGCAAGCTTCATTGTCCCCTCGCTTGAATAAGTAGTAGCAGTACTAATGCAGTAGGGCTCATGTTGGTGTTAGCCATGAAAAGTCGTGAATGGAAGACTCTATCCACGGGATCGTGCACAGTCCATGATGGCAGGAAGATGCTCGCTGGATAAGAGAACGGCTGCTCTATTATCCTGAGCGGCGCGCTGAATGTGATAGCAGTAGTACTCCGTACTTTGTGTGAGTTCGTCGGACTTTGCGATTACCTCATGGGACTGCCCCCAGGTCATCAGGTCACATGATATCAAATTCGCCCCTCGGTCAAGGATCTCCTTCGAATATCAACCTGTCAATGACACCCTGCAATGGGGGTTTTTGTTTAGTTTTAAAAGTGGTGTTTCATATCCAGCCCTTATGTTTATAACCATATCCATAACGCCGTTTCCAGGCTGAGCTCATCTCGCTCTTATCCATCTGCAGATACGAACGAGCGATTCAGGTTCAACAAAAGAGTAGGCGGCTCAGTCCTCTGAGCTCTCCATCGCCAGGATGCAGGGCTTCAGTAAGTTATATATATTCTCCCTTTATGCATACCCATTCAGGTAACCATATGATACAGCTTCTCACACAATTCTCTAGATATGGGACGGTTCGTTGACTCACATTTGCCTCTACCCTTTCTTGGCTCTAGTCAGATCAAGACTAACACACACTACAGCTATGTCCCCCCGGACCAAGAAGGTCTGACTACGGGCAACAAGCTTGCAAACAAGCACCCACTAGGCTCCCGCGCCCGCCACCTACAGACGACCGGCGAACTAACCGTCCGCTTCGAGATGCCCTTTGCCGTATGGTGCTCGACATGCCGGCCCGCCGACACTGTGCTAATTGGGCAGGGTGTGCGCTTCAACGCGCTGAAAAAGCGTGTGGGAAACTACTACTCAACCCCCATCTACAGCTTCCGCATGAAACATACAATTTGCGGTGGTTGGATAGAGATTCGCACTGACCCGCAAAACACTGCATACGTGGTTACGGAAGGTGGACGAAGGAGGGATACGGGCGAGTTGGAGAAGGGGGGGTATGAGGAGGATGGAGAAATCACGTTACGGGTATCTCACGGTGCTGCAGCAGGTGATTCTGCGGAGAAGGATGCGTTTTCCAAACTAGAGGGAAAGGTGGCGGATCAGAAGCGGGTTATGACCGAGAAAACGCGCATGGAGGAGTTGATGAAACGGCAGGAGCGTGATTGGGAAGACCCATATGAGCAGTCGCGGAGGCTGCGGAGGACCTTTCGGGCGGAGAGGAAGCGGAGGGAGGCTGCGCAGGGGGTCACGGAGGAATTGCAAGATAGGATGAGTTTAGGGATTGAGTTGTTGGAAGAATCGGAGGGGGATCGAGCGAGGGCAAAGATGGTAGATTTTGCACCTTCCGACAATAACACCGTGGGAGGTGCGGTTGCGCGCCGTGTGATTGCGAAGCCGCTATTCCAAACAAAATCGCTCCCTGCTACCCCCCCTGACAGGGGCCGGGGCAAGAAGGGGCAACGACCAAAGAAACCAGAGGTTGTTGCAGCAGAGCGAAAGGCGCTCTTGCAACAGGAATTAAGCGGAAATACGAGGGCGGCTGTCGATCCATTTTTGGTGAACGATAATTCGGACTGGACTCCTGGGGTTAAACGGCGCAGGATGGTGGGATCTGCAAACGTGGTGCTGGTTGAGGATGGGCCAGAAAAAGACCGAAAATGTGGCGATGTTGAGGATAGAGACGGTGAGGGTGGTGATGGCGGTGATACTTTGAATGCAGCGAATGTAACTGCCACGCCGACAGGTGAGGACGCTCCCAAACCTCGACGTGTAGCATCAGCCATCCCCTTGGTGGGATATGGGTGGTCTGATGATTCTGAATAGCTTCGGTGTTGTTGATACGATTTTGTCTTTCTTTTATGCTTGGAGTTTGCCCTCTTGCTTATCTTGAGATACCCCCTGGCTTATTTATTTTGGAAGAACTGTATTAATTTAGATCAACGAATCGCGAAAATGCAATTACGTATTAATTCAGACCTTGGCTATATTCGCTCACGTGTAGTCAGATTATTACTGATGTGCTTCACATCAACTATCGTACATGAAACCATTCATCAATCATTTACTCATGCGTGGAAACTGTTCATAACCTTGCGTTGCCCTAAGCTCGCACTACATATATCCCGTACTTCATTGTAGGTCCCAAAGACTCTCAGGGCGGCACGGGGCCGATTAGTTCCATCCCTCTGGTGACATTTGCAGCGAGGTTCACCATTAACCACCAGGAGGATCCTTCCTCGCCCACGGTGCCCTAGTGGGGATATTGGGGTCCGCTCCGGCACCCGCGCCCGCACCCGCGCCCGCACCCGCCCAAGGAGCTTTAGTCGGGACTCGTGAATCAGGTAACGAGAACTGGCCCGCAGTCTCTCGATCTCGATTACTACTCCATGGTCCCCTGGTTGTAGCTGTTGGTGGAGCACGCGGAGTCCTAGAGCCTGGGGCGGATTGTGCAGGCATGCTGGGGTTAGAACCCATGCCCACGCCCATACTGCCTGCATGCTTTGCCCAAGGGGCCTTTGTACCCTGCTCTCCTCCTGCTGCAGAGTTAAAGGGTGGTGGAGAAGCCATCTCGCGCGGTCTCTCCGGTCGGTTGGAGAGGTGGGCGGAAGGCGGTGCTGCAACGGCAGTGGGATCGTGTTCCCAGCGGAAAAGAGACCCAAAGGGAAAATGCTGGACGACGGGGAATTTGGAGAGGACTTCTGCATTATACATTTTGATCATGCCCTGGCCCCTGTTAGCTGAACTCGATTGACATGATCGCTGAGTAGGCAAGGGGTGATGCATAATTGCTGTACCTTGTTTATTTTCCCCCACCCATCTCTGATCCCTGATATGTCGTAAAGCATGGGACTATGTTCCCAAAACGGGCCCCTTTTCACGTCATAGATAAATCCAATGGCGGAGAAATACATGTTACTCTTCCGCTCCTTTTCCACTATGTTCGCCTTGGCGATGGTCGAAGGTTCCGGGGCGTTGTGTAATGAGCCTTCGGTAGGTGTATGGTCCGACTCTGATATTGGAGGACATAATTGTGCAGATCCAAGGATATAAGGAAGAAAAGAATGGTCATCGAGGCCCCATACCCCGTGTGAGCCTGCAGGTTCGAGGGTATACGTCCGTATGAGGCGCCGGGTCAACTCAAGATATCTTCAAATGTACGGCAAGTTCGAAGTCAGCATAACATATTTTATAAGTCGGACAGAGAACTCGTTCATTTCTACCACTGGGTAACATACGGTTCAATAACACCCAAAACAATCCCCCTCTCCTCCACCCCGGCCCCAGTCTTCGGAAACCCGTTGAGCTTCCACAGACAAGCCAAAAAAGCAACGAAACTCAATTCATGCCCGGTGCCATAATCAAGCCGTTGGGGACTCCCAAAGCTCCCCATAAAATAAGCCGTAAGCTCTTCCTTGGCAGATACCGCATCGGGACCCTGCGCGCCCTGCCACAGCACTTCAGGCTGTAAACATTCATCCATTAATTCTGGCGCCCGCTTTTCAACCTCCTGCCACCATTTGTGGAAACTGACATTTCCAAAACGTCTCGGGCCCGTATCTGGAGGGACTTCATCGACTATCGAGTCTATCTTCGAGAGCAATAGCTGCAAACGACGAACGGCTTCTGAGAACTCAACCGCATCGCAACTGATAGGCCAAGTTTGCACACGCTGGGAACCATCTTCGTCTGCAATTTTCGATGGGACCATGGCGCGGTTTAGCTGTAGGATAAAGGTCATGATGTCCCTGTAAGCAAGGGAGGTGAGGAAGGTGGACACATCGCTACCTTCGTTGATCTTCTTGGATGGGAGCTCGAAGGTATGTGGTTGTGAAGTGTCTAGGTGTTGGAGGTAAGGGGTGGAGAATGAGGTTTCCGCGGCCATTGTGGCAGTGGTTCAGGGGGATGAAAGGGCTCAGGAGCATTGGGGACACAGACGGCTCTCTGTCTCTATTAATTTTCCGATACCTGTGCCTGGTAGTTCGAGTGCAGCACCGAGGGTTGTATCTGATCGGGCTTCTGAAGTGGGATGTAGAAGGTGTCCTTGCATAGTTTGGTGGGGTTCGCGCAGGGAATTGCACTCCGTACTTGGCTGGCTGCAATCACATCGATGGCGGCAAGCATTAACCTACCATATAAACTACTTATACGGTACAGAGAAAGCCTCTTATAATACAGACTGAATCCATATAGAAAAAACCATCTTATACTGGTATACAGAAGGCAGGTGTATTAAGAGATGATGTCAGTATTAGTAACTAAATGAATACGCAAGTAAATACTGCCCCTGGTGGGGGCAATTGATAGGGATATATCACCTATTTAGAAAATTTACGGCCCTTCCTTGCATAACTAGGATACGGAAAACGATGTTGTAAGCCACGAGGACAAAGATAAAGGGTAAAGTAAAAATATGCAGAGTTGACTGAAAATGTCAACCAACTAATATTAAGGAGAAATATTAATTTCCCGCGCCTTGTAGCAATTATAATTCCGAAAGATATAAGAAGTGATGATTATAAGTTATTACAAACCGGTACACAGTGAATTTCACGCCTACCTTTTAATGTGCCCCTTAACGGCTCCGCCAAAAGTAAATAGTTAAATAAACAAATAAACGCCAATTATGCCGAATCATTGGTCGGAGTCGTCTCGCGTTTCTGAACCATCTGATGAGTTTGAAGTCTTATTTTGATTGCCATCCGTGTCAAACCCGGCTTCGTCGGCAAGCAGCCCGGCCAAATGGGAGCAAGAAGCTGAAAAGCTCTGCTGGGATTTCGCTGCCTTCTTCAGCGCCTTTGCAGTTTCCTTGGCGGACACTGAAGCATTCTTCGCGGCCATGCTCGCCGCAATTAGTAGCTGATGCCTTCCGCGAAGCTTCTTCACCGGGGCACTACCAAGTCCCTTGCACTTAGGAGCTTTTGAGATCTCTGTAGGAGATGTGGCTGCACGAACTTTGCCTGTCTGTGCTTGAATCGCCACCAAAGTCTCTAGTAATCTTGTCTCAGGGGCTACAGGGTTTTCCATGGCGGGCCTCTTGCGCTTCCGACTATTAGCTGGAGGAGGCGGAGAGCCCGTACCAGATTTCCGTCTTGCATCAACGCTTACCACCTTTTTGATCCCAGTACCAGGAGTAGTCTGGTTTTCTACCCACAAATATAGATTAGCTCCGATCTCATCAATTTTTGATGTCATAAAAGCCGCCCTAGGACCAGCAACACTTACGCCGAAAGCTACAACGCGAACCAGTGCTATAGTAGTGGCAATTCGCGCAGGCCCCGTTCAAATATCCTTGAAGAGTGACACAGTAAAGGAACGGTCCGCTCCCACCCATGCAATACTCGCAGCTAGTCTGCGCTATGTCACCGCGACACTGCACGAGGCCTGCCTCGATAGCGGTCTTGCGTTGAGTGTTTAGACGAATGTCGACACGGGTTTCAGCCAAACGTACAACGGGTTTCTGGATGAGCTCTTTCATTGCAGCGGATGCTTCCTGTCCCTTTGACAACCTGCTAAGGGTGTCCATATACGCTTTGCATTTGTCGACGCGAACTCCCTGTCGCGGTTCCCGCAGTTGGCTGTCAGGCCTAGCTGCGAGGATCGATGCGCCATGCGGAGTGGCTAAGGCTGGTGGCATTGCGAGGGTATGGGGAGGGTTTTGCTTTGGATTTAATTTCGAGGGTACGGGATATGAATGTTTGGGAGTCGATCGGAGAGGGTTAGCAATCTGAAGGTTGGACATTATTGCTGGTGGTTTTCATTTGAGAAATTTATTGTTAGCTCTCACAGGCGTCAAATCACTGTCTACCGTCTCACACAGTAATGTGACATCGCGGACACCACAGGTATGTTCTTTTCCTTTTTCAGATGTCTTTCAGAGCTTCAGTGCTCCGTACAGTTCGGATAATTGGTTGTGGATGGGCGAACGGAATAGTGCTGGTAAGCAGCCAGGGGTAGACTGAGGTCGCGAAGTCGCGCGCAAATGGCGCCTCCAGGGCGAATCGGCAGCAAATTTAGTCCTAAATGGGTTGGTCCCCACCCTCACGTGCCACAACTGCCGCAACCGTTGCTCTACCCATTCCTTAAAAGAACGCGCCCCAGCTTTCCAGAGCTTTCCCCAGCGGTTACAAAATAGCCTCAGGCACACCAGCGGCATTCCCAAATTTTAAAAGGTACCGAGTACAAGTGGGAAGATGATGACGCTGTAATCGCCACAGTGGGCCACTCAACGTGAGCGTTTCACCAATTGCGCTGAGCAATGGATTTCGACAATGAGGAGGGCCCAGGACCGCAGCTATCAGTGGAGCTTTTAAGTTCGATATGGACTCCCCAAAGCGACGACTCCGGATCCTCGTCCCATGGGGACGACATCCCCGCAAATTTCGTTAGTGGCAAAGGTAAACGCAAGCGGCAGAATGCTGCGACAGCCAGGCCCTTCGAATCTGTTAAATTGAAGCGACCACAACGAGTAAATCGGATAACTACTACTGAACCAGCCCGCAATGATAGCGGCCGACAAGATACCTATGTTGTTCCGGATACACCTAACTCCCCGCAGCGAGTCACGCGCAATTCAGGACGGAATGCTCTGCGCAAAGTCGAGAGGGTTAGGAATTTGGAGGATGGCGGAGCGGAGGGAGGGAATGATATGAACGCCGGAGCAGGGTACCTTGGCACAAGGCCGGATGTACCACATTCTAGAAACGGTGAAAAAGCTCCAGTGAACGAAAATGGTATGGAAGCTGAACCAACCACCAACGAAGAACCCGAAGCCGTCGATGAAGAGGAAGAGGAAGAGGAAGAGGAAGAGGAAGAGAAAGAGGACAAGGAAGAGGAGAATGGACAGCATGATGAAGTGTATGATAGTAATCAGGGACACAAACCAGCAAAATATGCGAAAGCTACCCTAGGTGCCAACACTCCAAGACGTTCTTCGAGATTAATGGCCAAGACTGTGACTGTGCGCCGGTCTTCGAGACTACTTACGCCGCGAAAATCAGCACAGCAGTCCAGGTCGCCCGTATTGGCTGAGAAAAGACGACGGTTAACAGAACAAATGAGAAAAAGTCTCGAGATTGTGGATGTAGTAGCGTCTTCCAATAGTACTTCTCTGCTGACGGGCAAAGGCCCGGAGTCAGACTTTAGAGAAGGTAGCGAAGCTTCTTCAGTTGCTCAAGGTTCAATGGATGAGGATGCTCAATCAGCCGAAAATAGGACGTCCGCACCCTCGACCAAGGAACCTGATAATGGAGCAGTTGAAGACGTGGGTCGCGATGACCAAAGTGAGCACGGCGCCGCTCCTGAAAATGATTCAGGTGGTAAAATCCAACTTAGTGATGAAAATGGAAATAATGAATCTGATGGCGATGTTCAAAGCGAGTATGAGAGCGTCTTTGGCAACTCAGAATCAGAGAATGAATCTCAGGCGGAATCCGAGTCTGATACAGAATATACACCCACGCAAGCCCCTAATGCTGCACACTTCTGGTCTGCCGCTACGCTTTTCAACCAACGTACCAACTGGACCGATCTTCTAGCTGAGACGAAAAGGCTCATTCCAGAACCGTCCTCAAAGCAAAGGAGCCGTCTCTTACGTAAACTACTGGGCAGCATAGCGCAAGTCAAACAAATCTATGCGAAAACCAGTGAAATACGACAAGACCGCCAAAAAGTACCGGATCACCTTGATGAAGCGGAAAACTCCAATACCCAACAAATCGTCGAGCGAGTATCTCGCACCCTATCTGTAGTCCGTATTGTTTTTGATGAGAAGGGTCGCCTTGTTACCAATAAACGTGACCTAAAGAAGAATCGACGAGCTGTTCATGAAATTATTGATTACGTGGTACCTGAATTAGTAGGCCTATTGAAACTATGCGTCACCGCACACTACATCGATCATGCGCTTTCGATTAGCGGGATTAAGCAGTTGACTCAGCTGTTACACTCCCTTTGTCTGCTGTGCGAAAAGATCCAACCTAAGTTTTTCCGACCATTTGTCCATTTCGGAGACAGGCTCCAGAATATCAGAGTCGTGGTTCGTTTCTTGTGGACGGCTTTCTATAACGAATCGAACCGGCTACAAACCAAAGAGCGCCTAGAAAGATTCAACAGCATTCGGCAGAAAATGGCTGGACCCAGTAGAAATATACTAAATCGGCACCGGACTCTCCAAAAAACAACCCCAGCGGCGATAGATGAAGAGCAAGACGAAAATCTTTCCGTCATATCGATTAATGATGGATCCTCGACGGATCAGTCTTCCGAGGGGCAATACGAGTTTCCCTGGACGACAGAGGAGAGCGAAGCGCTCGTCACCGGTTTAGAGAGATATCAAGGTACGTTTTGTGCTTTGGAGACGTAGACAAACACATGCAAAACTCCTTGACCTGCTGACCATTTCCCGTTACAGGCATCAATCGATATACTATGATTCTTCGCGACTTCAAGACAGAGCTGACAGGTCGAACCATGGAAGATCTGCATGTGAAAGCGCGAGAAATTCGTGATTCGTATGTTGCTGCAATGCGTCTTGAAAATTGTGTGCTAGATGCTCAGCAGTGGAGTTGGCTCTTGGAGGTTTGACGAAAATGGGTGTTTTTGTCTTGTATTCGGATTTGTGTCATTTGATTCCACGTCTGAGGCGTTGTGACAAAATTAGGACGTCGCCATGACCTCTACCATGTCAATATATGTATGGCCTGCGCTTTGTCGTGACTGGCTGTCAATATTTCGCTTTGGCGTCCAATTTATATGTGATGGATTTTGCAGCATATTCCCCATGACTTTTTGATCAACTTCCGATATTATGCATGGGACAAACAGAGCAGGGGAATGCCCCAGCCAAAGCCGATCCATTCAGATCAAACTCCCATCAGTCATATCTTTTTTATTATTATTATCCCATTTCCACTGTTGAAACCCTGAACTACTGGTATGCTCTCTCTCGGTCATCAATCTCCAACCAGCCAACTTAATTTGCATATCCTGAACCTATCCGTTGTTCGCTTCTCTCAGCATCCCTGGGTTATGCTGGGAGTAAGTATAAGAATTGCCCCTGATTCCAAACAGGCATGATCGAGGACTCCAACGCAGAGATGGGAAAACAACGATAATGTATGTTCCCTCGCCTGCTGGAGTGACCCTTTCGAAAAATAATTGCCGATTTTGAGGCTGTTGTTGGAGTGTTGATTTTTTATTCGAGACAGAAGTATGTTCGGAGCTCTCGGTGTACGTCTCGGCGCGAGGTTGGAGAGAAGAACTGGTGACTCCCCGGCTCCCGACCATCAGATGAGCGGATGTGTTATTACGGAAGTGTTTCTCCAGTATTGAAGGACCGATTAAGAAGGTAGCGGAAGCAACATCCACTTGCTGCCATTGAACAATAAAATTTCTTCCCAAATTTCTTTATCTGTTGAATGAACGTGTTATCAAACGGTTACTGAAGACATGGAAGAATTAGGAACATATCAAGGTTGAATTGGGGCATCCCCTATCTATAAGTATATAAAATTTAATATTACCAGGCAATGAAATCAGTTGCGAAGGGATCATTCAATTTTATATACAACACTCCTCAGAAGAAGAATAGTCGTATATATATATATTTGAGCTCGTCGCACATTGTCACCGTGTTCACCACCCCTGGCAAACACACCCACCCAGGCACATCCACCACCAATCCCTTCTCCAAATCCACCATACTCCTCCCCAATACCCCCTCCTCGCACCGGGCGGGGGGCCGCGACGTCTGCGACTCAAACCATAGGAGGATGTTGGCGAGAAATGTGCTGATGGCGATGCCGTAGAGGGGCAGCAGGCAGCGCAGGTCTCTGATGAACCAGACCTGGAAGTAGCTGGGCGAGGGTTATGGTTACAATATGGTTGCAGGTTGGAATGAGAAGTGGCGCGATGCGGAGGCGTTTGTGAGGGTCCCGGTAGAAGGTGGAGGCCTTGGAGTTTTCTATGTCTACTAGATTAGTATAAATATTTTATGGTTTACGGAGTATAGTTTACAATTCGGAAGGGGAGTTGGTGAAATGCAATTTTGTCAGTGTTTTGATTATTTTGAACGCGCCCGTCTGTGACAAGACTATGGAATAGTTGCATTGCTGTTGTAACTTATATCTTAAGGTCTTCAGGTGCTTTTACAGCTCTCGCATGCTGTTATTACTGTTCTTTTGCTGGTAGTCTAACTGCCACCGAGCTTCATTCGTGGGATGAGATCTTGATTATTTTAATAATCCCAACAACGAGCATCGTCACTGCAGACAATAACACAGCCAAATACAAATTGACAAAGGCACGACAGACAGAAATTGCACATAAATCAATTGCCCAACTTATTACACATTAACTTAAAGGCTGGGTGTAAATGTGCGCTCATCCAACAGCTATCACATCATCACATCGCGATAAGATAATGAAATACTAACACATTTGGCGATGAAGAGCAGTTAACCCCTTCATCAATCCAACAAAGCTAACCAACCTGGAAACGTGTCTGCCAACTAGCTTTTTACTAACTCTGTCCTGCCTCCCTCCAAACAATGCGCTGTCTCAGGCATCAACACCTCATTATTCTCTCTCAGACAAATATATTTCCCCCCACCCCCGCGCGCCCCATCTCGGTGAAGATCTGGGGCCATCCGTTGGTGCCACGATGGTCCGCCTGTTGAAATAGATACATGCGTCGTAACTACACACATGAGCACACACTGGACAGTTGCTGTTGCGTTGGCGATTGTTGTTGGGTGATTGAAAGCCTTTCCCCTGTTATTCGCTATCCGCGCCTCAAGGCACCATAATATCTGATCCGATGACGAGGAGGTAAACTTTTTTCCAGGCGGGGTATGGTTCGGTTCCGTCGCCAGGAACCATGATGGGTTTGTTTCTTGTTTACATTTAAATACTAACTTTAATTTTCGTGTCTGGACGGATTGGAAGACATTTACTTATTGGCAGCCGCCTGAAGGGAAGTACGTATAAATAAGTTAAACGCCTGGGAGATTAATTTGAATATCTCTGTCTGGACTGACGGGGGATGAGGCTGTTGGTTTGAATCAAGATATCTGAATATTCTTAGTTTGTGGTTTGACTCCTTTTAAACGTAAATATTTATTTAGTTCAACCTGGGCGGCTTCAACGGGCCAGTTCAGCTTCATCTCAAGCTTGGGTCGAGAGTGGTCAGGAATATCTACAATTCGAAAATACTGCTGGATGTTAGTTATACGGAGTAATTAATTGCTTTCTTGAATCAGTATTATTATTCTTTTTTTCCCCATATATTTCTGTCTAATTATTTCTTATGTTTTTTCAGATATATTTGTAAACAGCATACAACAACATATCAGCTCCATCTGCATCTCACATATCCCTCCTCTCTGCCCATATTGGCGGCTGAAATATCCTTATTCAATTAATTTTTTTACCGTTTCTTAAATATCCGCATTCCACCTATTTTGATTTTTTGTTTTTCTTCCTCTTCTCTGCGCCTCCTGTGACTGGCGCTGGCACTAATCCGTGGTTAAACAACGCCTTAGAGGCCCAAGCTAAATCTTTGCTGTGCTCGCCTTTACTATTTCTCCACCTCATATATTTTTTCCCCTTCCCTCTTCCTCGTCTTTCGCTCTTCTACTTCTTCTTACCCACCACGCCCCCTGCAATCCATCCACCTCTTGCCATTGCTTTTATGCACGGCTCTGACTGGGAGTCTCCCCCAATTCCCAGTCAATCGTACTCGTCGTGTTGCCTACCCTCCAACCCTCTAGTCTTGTTCCTTGACGGAGCTTGGACCCCCTGATTGCTCTCTCATTGACACGCCCAAGGTCCCACCTCAACGGAGACCACACTCCCAACCACACATCATGGCATCAACGGAAGTGGCCTCTATTCCGGCTGCGGAGCCCCCCGTACCGGAATCCCCAGTTGATGAGCCTGTGGCCACCTCTGCTCCCACCGATGAAACTGAGCAGCCTGCGAGCGAACCTTCTGAACCAATTCCCGCCAGTCCTGCTCCCGCTAAGGAGAAAAAGACCGCTGCTCTGTCGCCCCGCCAGAAGACTGGTACTGCTGCTGCTCCCAAACGCCCTGGAACTTCTACCACTACTGCGACGAAGCGTACAGCTGGCACCACACCCGCCGTCGCTGCTAAGTTGACCTCTGCCTCTTCCACCGCCCCTCGGGGAACTACTGGAAGCACCCTTCACCGACCCCCCACCCGCCCCCCAGTAACGTCCACCGCCACTCGCAAGCCAGCATCCACGACTACTACAACCCATAGACCCCGTGCATCCTTGGGCAGTTCCGCGGATGAGAGAGGCAAATCCATCGCCAGTTCGGGGGATGAAAACAAAAGACATGGCATTTCTGCTACGGTGAAGAGGGCCTCTCTTACAAGTTCAGTGTCTTCCAGAGCACCTGCAAAGCCCGTTTCGGATCGCAGATCAACAATTACCCCTTCATCCACCGAAAAGAAACCTGCCACAACTCGCCCATCGACTGCCCAAAGCCCTGCTAAGACAACCACTACGTCTGCACGGTCTTCGACGACTGCTACTTCTAGGACAACAGCGCCTACCACCACCTCGCGTACTACAAGACCGACTTCTGCCACTACTACGAAACCTACGGCTTCTACAACTTCCGAGTCGAAGAGGCGAATGAGCTCCTTGTCGACAACAAAAAAGCCATCCATTGACGGTGGAAAACCAGCAGAGAAGAAGCTCCTTGCCAAGTCTGCCGCGCTACAGGAAAGGGTCAAGGAATATGAAGCGCTCCGTGAGCTGCTGCTGGCCGCAATTGCTGCCGAGGAAGCTGGTAATGAAGAAAAACGCGACGCGATTCAGGGCGAGGTAGATGGTGAGATTGCCCAGCTAAAGGGCAGCTTGGACACGGTCAAGGAAGGTGACGAATCCGCCAATACCGGCAAGCTTTCTGATCTTCAAGCGCAACTTGCGGGAAGCGAAGCCAAGGTCGCTGAACTTCAAACGCAGCTAGAAGAAGCTCAATTGAAATTATCTGAAGCTAGCAAGCCTACGGAAGAAGATGCGGATAAAGTCTCCACTGCTACGGATCTAATCCGCTCTGAGCACGAAGCTAGAGTAGCCGAGCTCATAGATACCCACGCAGAGGAACTCAATGCCCTCCAAGCGAAACTAAGCGAATCAGAGTCGCAGCGGTCAGAGGCGGAATCACGATTTGTTGAGGAGCTCGAGGCTGCCAAACAGCTTGCTTCACAGGAAAGTGACTCAAAAACATCTGAATTACTCGAACAACAAAAACAAAGCCATGCTGCTGTAGCAGCCACCCTTGAAGCTGAGCTTGCTGCACAGCGGGATACGTCTGCGGAGCTTGCTGCCCAAATTGATTCCTTGAAAGAGGAACTAGCCTCCCGTACCGCTAGCCTAGAAGAAGCCGCAAAGACTGTCAGCGAGAAGGAAAAGACAGACTCCGCAAGCCACCACGACCATATTCTACGGTTAGAAACGGAGTTAAACGGCCGTGATGCCGTGATCAAGAGTCTCAAAGATGAAGTGCAGGCTATCCAGGATACTAAAGACCAGGAATTGGCTGCGGCGAATGAAGCTGCCTCCCAGAGTGCAGCAGAGCTCAAGGCAAACCTTCAAGCTCTTGAAGCTAAACTAGCGCAAGCAGAGGCCGGTAATGCGCAAGTTGCGCAAGCCTCAGAAAAGCTTGCTGAGAAGGAAGAGGAGATTGGAAAGCTGGGCCAGATCATCGAAAAATTACAGGATGAAATCCGGGAAGCACAGCAGGCTAAATCCGAAGAAGTCCTCAAACAATCCGACCTAACCACTTCACATGAGAAAACCATGGCTGCACTCCAAGCTGAGCATGACTCTGCCTTGGCTAGTATAACGGCAGAGCATACAGAGGCGCTTTCTCAAGCTGAGGAGAAGGCCAAAACTTCCACTGAGTCGCTCCAGCAGGAGCTTACAGCGTTAGCAGAGAAGTACGATGCCGCTCAGGCCGAAATTGCTAGCTCAAAGGCCCAATTGGAAACTGCTACACAGGGAGCTAATGACGCTCATGTTGCTGAGCTACGGTCCCTACAGGAAAAGCTTGACGCAGCTGAGAAGGCGCTGGTAGAGGGGAGGCAGCAAGCCGAAGCAGCCAGCGCTGCCGATCGGGAATCCAATTCCGCCCACTACCAAGAACTTGAGGGCAAAGTACAGACCTTGGAGGAGGAGCTCGCGAAAGGTAGCGCTCGTATCAAGTCCCTGCATGAAGATCTTGAAGCCGAAAGAGCTCAGGTTGAGGGGCTTCGCAAGGGTCTTGAGGCATTCGAAGTAACCACCAAGGACAAGGATGAGTACTACGAGACTACAATTTCTAGGTTGGAAGTCGAGGTTAATGAAACCAACGATTCTCTGAAGGAAAAGGCAGAACAACTCGCTAGTCTTGAAGAGAAACATACCGCAACCATTGCGGAGCTTACTGCCACCCATAGCACGGAAATTGAGGATCTAAAGGCTGAACTGTCTGGATCGAACGACTCCGCTCTCAAGGAGTTGCAGGCTAAATATGATGAGCTTGCCGCCTCAAGCACTGCGAGTGTAGACGCCCATGCACGCCAGATTGAATCCCTCAAAACCGAACATGCAACCACCCTTCAAGAAATTGAGGCCAAACTGACCAAGCAATTCGAAGATACTAAACTCAAAATCCAACAGGACACTGAGAGATCGCATGCGGAGAAACTCGAGGAATTTGAAGCTGGCCAGACGAAGGCGATTGAGGAGTTGCTTGGTGCGCATGAGGAGAAACTGGCTGCAGCTGAGAAGACGCATGCTGCTGTTGTTGCGGATTTGAAGGAGCAGTTGGAGAGAGCGAAGGAGGCTGCTGCGGATACTGCAGAGATTGATGATTTGAAAGCGCAAATTGTGAAATTGGGTGAGGAGCATACCGCTGACCTTTCAAAAATTCAGAAGGAAAAAGCAGAATTGGAAGAATCACTCAAGAATTCCACCTCAAGCCTGAACTCGGCGCTTGAAGCAGCCAAGCAGGAATCCTCCACGCTACTAGAGCAGCTCAATGGACTAAAGCAGGTCCATGAGCAAGCACTTGCTGATCTTGAGACGTTGAAAACCGCCGCCAGCGCCTCAGATGAGAAGAAAAGCACTGTTGAAGCCAGGTTTACAGCCCTCGAGGAAGATATGAACACCCTCAGCGAGAAGAATATCACTCTCATTCAACAACTACACAACGCGGAAGCGCTCATTGCCAAGGGAAACCGACGTATACGGGAATTGGAATTTGAACTCGCCGATTCGATGATGAAGAAACCTGAGTCTGCGGCTCTCTCCAACGGCTCGAACTTGAAACCGTCTAGCGGACTGGGCGATAGCAAATGGGCAGTTAAAGAGGAGGACACTCCCGCTGCTGGCAACCAGGAAGCGGATCCTGCAGAGGTACTGCCAGAAGACGCTGGTCCTACCACTACTGAAGGTGAGGACCTCGGTTCTTCTATTGAAGGAACGGTGGGCGTGCCCCGGTTCATTTCTCTTTGTTCGTTTTTGCCGCACTTTTTGTTTTTGGATTTACGGCTTCTGTGTGGTCGTCTCCTTGTATTTTGGCGTCCTGTTGTTGGGTATTTTGAATCCGTTTCTTCTTTGTTTTTGTTTTGGTTCAAAAATATAGAAAGCTTGAGCACTATCGCGAGTGGGCTTTGTTGTTAACCTATTTTGAAACTTGATTCAACTTATGCTAACTGAACTCTTCGTTTCTAGATGGCCAGCATTCGGGAACAGCTCCGCCAGCTTGAGGACATAAATGATGGCATGTTCGACGAGAACGCTAGGTATGAGCCTCCGTTTCAATTATTTATTTATACTTTTTTTTAGTTCTTACCGCCATACCATCATTGTTATTCGACTTTTTTTTTTTTTTTTTTTTTTTTTTTTTTTTTTTTTTTTTTTTTTTTTTT
>LGRN01000129.1:0-61991 GCA_001883825.1 Emergomyces pasteurianus Ep9510 | reverse complement strand
AAAAAAAAAAAAAAAAAAAAGGATTACCTAGCGATTTCATTTTATATATCCCTGATGTCGTAATATACTGTCAACATCAAATTTGAGGGAACATAGCAAATGTGAGCGGTCCGACCCAGATATCATGAGAGAAAAAAAAAAAGAGGACTTCAAAATGGGGAGTTAAAATGTTAGAATTTGTTAAGAGCAAATTAAGGTAAATATTATTTCTGTCGAAAAATGTACGAGGAGGACTTCTTTTTATCTGTTCCTTTTCCCTCCTACACCCACCGCCAACTCCCATCATGGTTCCAACAAATCGACCATAGCCACTCTATACCCCGCTGTTTTTTACTCCTCTTCTTATTTTTCTCTTGCCTTTTTGTTTGTTTTTTGTATGTTTTCTTTTTTGAATATGATAATACAATATAAAAATTTCAGAGTTGGCTTTAGAAATGAAAATACAAAACAAGATGAGATAAAATAAAATTAAAAGTTAAATAAACCCAACACACACACACACACACACACACACACACACACACACACACACACACACACACACACACCAAACATGTGTTCACTTGCTGTTCACTTGCTCTGTTAATTTAGAATGCGTGATAAGAGCGGTTAAATAAATGGATTTTGCATCCGGAGGGGGGTCATTTCAACCGACAAAATACAAATTTACAAACAAAATGAGAGAGGTAAAGACGACGACGACAAAAAGTAAACAAAATCCAAAAAAAGGCAAGAAAAAAACATCTTAACACTGTGGGAGAAATTGGTTTAACGGACGGTTAAAAAAGGAGAAAGGAATGGATTCAGGAAAACAGTAAAGATGAGACCGATATAAGGGAGGGTAAGGACAACGGAAAAAGGGTAAAAAGGAAAGGAATGGAAAGGAAAGGAAAATACTTGAGGTAGTACACACCTGGGTAACTCGAGAGATGGAAAGACCAAGAAAAGGTTAGAAAATCCCAAAAAAAAAAGAAGACCGCAGAGGCGCGGGGAGGGACAAAAACAAAATACAAGAAAAAATTGAATGGTAGAACTGAAAAAGGTCAAAAAATATTAATTAAACAAAACTTTCATGGCCTGACCTTTTAAGGGGAAAATGAAAGAACCACGGAGAAAAATAAAGGCTTCGCAATCCGTGAGTAGTAGTACTAGCAGTTATGGCGGGAGAATAAAGAACCGGCGCCAATGAAAAAATAAATAAATAGAAAATGAGTACGTAGGGAGTGGGAATAACATGTGGTGGGGGGTGGGTTCGAAGAAGAAGAGAAATCCCCCGCTGAAGAAAGAAAGGAATAGTGACAAAAAATTGGGCAAAAGTTGGCAAGCGGAAAGACGAGGAGGATATGATCACCAGAGCTAGACAAGACACGCGTGAAATAAAAAAAAAAAAAAAAAAAAAATACACATTGGATATCCTGAGGTGGATCTGACAATAGAAAACAGAGAGAAAGGGCAAGAAAATCAAACATTGGGCCCCCGCCATCTTTTTGTTTTCATGAGCTTGTTCTGTGCGTTGTTTGTAGTTAACGTCCTGGCTCCTCGCTCTCTTCCTTCTATTTCCGAAAATAAGAAGAGAAAAGAAAAAAGGAAAAGAAAAGAGAAAGGGGGTATGCTGTTCGGAGGGTTGGGTGAGTAGGTGAGTTGGGCGGAGCATTGAGGACTGAGCGATTTCTTCATGTCGTCGTAGTGCATATAGCGTGCGGTCTTTGTTAATCAAAACACAGTGGGAAAACGAAAAGCGACTCCTTCAGCCGTTCTTTGAAATTGTGAGGCCGCCAAGTGTTTGCCTCTGTGTAATTCCACGCTTCCTGGAATAAATCATATGTACGGGGGTATGTGGGAGGAAAAGATGTGGATTTGGCGACATATGGGGGAGATATGCCTTCGTCGAACGAGGTGGAGGGATATGCAATTCAAGGCGGGTGTTGGGGAGGGGTTCGTTCAGTTCCACCATCCCTTATTGATTTAAGGTCTCGGCCAGGTTACCAGGCCCAGATCTTGAGCTATAAAAGAGGGGAAAACCGTAGATTAACATACGCCCTTGTTTTTGAAAATAGATTACAGAGGATATACTCACAAGAGAATCCCAGGATCCTGTGCACAAGCTGATTCCATCATTGCTAACACCTAGACAGCTGACACGGTTTTCATGGCCACTAAGCGAACCTACTTTCTCCCCCCTTAGAACATCCCAGACCTTGAAACAAACAAGTCCACATTAGATTAGTTTTTCACAGGCGTCAAGAATGATAAGCAAATTGACATACCTTGCATTCATAATCATCATATCCAGCAAACAGCAGTCGGCCAGAGACTGAGAAGGCAACAGAAGTAATCCCACAAAGAACTTGATCACTCTGCATATAAGAGAAAATACTAGATTAGCCATAATTTATACAATAACCTAGCAATGGATATGAGGGCCTCAAGAGGGGTTGCATGCAAAGAACAGTACGGGAGGCATCATTCTTTTTACGAAAAAAGAAAGATAAAAGCGGGTTAATAATAGTAATATTACCTGATAAGTGTTAAGTTCCCTGTCTGCACGGATGTCGAAGAGGCGGCAGGTGGTGTCGTCCGATCCAGTACCAAAAGCGTTGCCATCGGGGAAAAATTGAATGGCGTTGATATCCAATTCATGTCCGGAAAATGTTTGTACAGATTTGCCGGCGCGGATATCCCAGAGTTTAGCAAAAGAATCGCATGCGCCGGAGACGAAGACATTATTGTTTGTGGGGTTGATACTGATGCTCATAACATCGCCCAAATGATCAGCGAATTCCGTGACTTTTGTTCCAGACTCGATATCCCATAGCATGCAAGTCATATCGCCGGACGAGGTGATGATTCGACGGTCGTTTATGAAACGACAACACGATAGGTAACCCGTATGGCCCGACAGTTCCCGGGCGACTCGGGTTGGTCCCTCTCGCGACGAAAGGTTGTAAATTGAGCATATATTGTCCAGACCACCACACGCAACGTAGTTACCGCTGGGGGCATACGCGCACGTCATCACCCATGATGATCGCAGGGGGATAGCATGGACTTTGTTTGTTGTATAAGCATCCCAGATGATTAGTTTACCGTCCTGAGAGGCAGAGACCAGGTGGCGGCGGTCGGTTGACCAGTGCATGGCATAGATCTTGGCCAGATGTCCTTTCAGGTTTCGTCGCGGTCTCATGCCAATTCGTGGGAGGGGATCCGTGTTGTTCTGTGCGACTTCACGAACTATATGAGAAGGACATTATGTCAGTACCGAATGAATGGTGTAGGGGTAAGCTCGGGATGCATGGAGAGGCTGGTAGATGCGAGAGAAAGCCCAGCGGTAAAGCCCCCCATGGCTTGCCAAAGACGAATGAATGACGTCTGGGAAACAGAACCAAAACATAGACAACGGAAAGGGAGGGAGCAGGAGGAGAGAGAGAGAGAGAAAAAGAGAGAGAAAAAGAGAGAGAATGTGTGTGTATGTGTGCGTATGTGGGAGTGTCTATGTATGTGTGTGCATAGGTATGTATGTATAGATGCATGTGTTCCTTACGCGAAGTGTCCGCAAGCTCATCTTTCCTGCGCTTGATGCGATCCTTCAGACCCTCTGCCTCGCGACGGGCAGCAGTGATCTTCGCCTGCATTTGCTCGCCGCTCAAATCGGCCGCCATGATGGATAACGAGACCACAAAAGAACAAAAGGCTTGGTCAATTGGATAGAAAGAAGATAGATGGGGGAAGGGAGGGAGGGAGGGAGGGAGTGAAAGGGCAGCACAGTGACAGGTAAGTTAAAATTTGACGACGACGGGACGATCAGGGGGGGGGGAAGGGAGGGAGGGAAACGGGATATGGTTGGGGAGAGATTGGTGTGGGAACGACGAGAGAGCCCAAGCCGGGATTGAACCACTCTGCTCTGGATTGATTACTAGGACAGGACAGGACAAGGACACAGACGGCGGCTGTATTGTGATTTAGTGGAGAACTTGGTCTTCAGCAGCAGCAAGGAAGAACAGATTGTAGATAAACAAACTGGTTGGTTCTGTCCCTGCAACCGCAGAAAGCAATGGCTTAGGAGGATGATAACCAGCTGTAGGGGTCAGAAGGGGAAGTAAGTTCGAGAAAGAAGACACAATGCAAGCGGTCCAGCAGCAGCCAGAATTAGCGAGATAGGCGATAGGAGATAGGCACTGGGGACGGGAGAGAGGAGAGAGGAGAGAGGGGAGGAGAGGAGAGGAGAGGAGAGGAGAGGGGATCGAGATGCTGCTCGTTCGTCGTTTGGTCGGTCTCTGTTCTGTTCTGTTCTGTTCTGTTCTGCGCTGTCTGTCTGTCTGTCTGTCTGTCTGTTCTGTCTGTTCTGTCTGTCCACTGCTCTCGTCTGTGCCTGTCTTGTTCTTGTTCTCGTCTCTTGTCTGGGGGGGAATTGGGGCCGGCGGAAGGAGAACAAACCCAAATACAGGCTGGGGTAATCTATGCAGCAGGTAAGGAGGAGGGTAATACGGTAATTTACCGCTATTTCTGGTGTTTCTTCGCTGCGGATAAAGAACCCGGCTGTATCTGTAACCTAAAATACCCAGCTAGGGTGCCCCGGTATCATAGCCTTGTATTATATAAAATACAGCCGGAGCTAATGATTAGCCTAGGTTCGATGTTAGGGTAGGTTTTCTTCTTTAGCTGGCTATCTTGGGCTTGGAATGAAAAATGGCTGACAAACATCGCGGGAAAAGGGCTAACGTTAGTTAACTAACTAACTTGTTCAAGGAGGGAGTTACTCCGTACAGAGTTTTTGAGTGATTCTGCTGTGGCTGTGTGTGCACCGCTGTAATAAAGGGGACAGAATGTTCTTCTCTTTCGTTTTCGGCCAATTGACGGCTTTACTCCGTCTTTATTTTCCTTTTCCTTCCCGCAGTACATATTTAGCTCTGGGAGATCCTATGGAGAAAAGGCAGCACGGAGTACTCCGTATGGATGTACGGTCCGTACTGTACATACTTTCAACCACCACAACCACAACCACAACCAACAACCCCGAGTTTTTAACGTTTGTTGAATTTGAATGCCAATTGTTCTATTTCAACGTCACAAGTTAATTAATTGGGTCGCCCATACTCTGTACGGAGTACGGAGTACTCAGTAAACAGGAGTAATAATAATATGAAAAAGTCAAAACAGTGGCATGTCTCTAGCGTCATGTTGAAATTGCTCAAGGACAAGGTTGAAAACCAACCAAACCTTGACAAGCAAGGCCTAAACTTGGGGGGGCTGGGCTTGTTTTGTCCCACCACAATGGGTGAAATTTCGCCAATCAAAATGACCGCGCCACAGCTTGGAATTTTTTACTCCTTACGTTGCATAAAAAGTTGTAACTACCCTGTATCGCTCTCTCATACTCCGTACATAACCAAAAATATATTATTGCAGGGCTGAGGTATTTATCATATTGCACATGCATCATGTTACTCTATACTCCGTACTCTGTACGGAGTATGTAGAAGAAGGGATTGGTGGAGACTTTGTAAGTAGCCAGCTAGAACTCTCTATACTCCGCACGGAGCAAAGGATGTGAGAATTGATACGAAAGAATCTTACAAACAGATAAACGGTTCGTAGAATAATAAGCTTTGATAGTATATTAATCAACCGTTTATATGCAATCGATTATGTACAACTCATCAATTTGCATAATCTATCTACAAGATATATATTTATTGAATTTCTGTTCTACTCGGTACTTTTCTTATTCATATGTAAAACATGATGTTGAGTCTTGGTACGGCATTAAATATGGTTTCAAGGTCGCAAACATCAATCCTAGTCCCCTCATGCTGGCAACTTTGAAATATCATTTCAACTTGCGACCTATTTACACACTCTCTCTCAAGAAAGTGCTCCTTTCCTCAATCGATCATCATGGCTCAACGAAGTCGAGGAGGGAAAAAACTAACAAAACAGGCCGAACGGGCCTGCAGCTCCATTGTCCGCCTAAAACACCAATACACCTCTCCCTTTCCATCCCCTTCCCCCCGCCTCCCCATCGGACGGGCTGGGCATTTGGTTGCTCTCGTGAGGAACGTTTAAAATACCCAAAAAACGCAGGATCGAAAAGATCGCCTGGCCCAAGCTTGCAGACATCATAGAAATTTAAACGACAAAATGAACTCGGGTAGTGTGGTGACATTTGATCAATCTCTCCAGGTGAAAGTCAAGCTCTGAACTCCGCACTTTTGATTGAATTCTGTCTCTCAAGCTGCATTGGCAGGTGAGTAACATATATCAAGGCAGTTCTCATGCAGGGTGATCTGATGAATCAAGCTTGTGAAAGTAAAATGTCTCCGCCGTCTATTCTTTGCTTTCTTGAGCCATCCTTAGCCATCGTTCCATTTTTTCTTGTCAAGCGTTTTTACCGAGACAGGGCAGGCCGAAATCCCGGCTCAGTTAAACACCACCATCCCCTGCCGTCACGCTCATCAGTTGCTTCTGGAAGCCATTTTTCTGCTTTCTTATGAAAAGAGAACAATGAATGAATGAATGAAAATATACGGAGTAAACAATCCCAATTTTCATCCCGCTACCAGCGTTTAGCTAGTCCAGTTTTGCTAGTGTTTCAACTTGGCCCTTGATGAGAGGGAAGATGGGAGGCCCGCGCGCGCACAGGCGACCTTCATTTCTCGTGCATACTCAGTTCAAACCGGGTGGGGAGTGATCGCCCACTTTCCAGTCATCCATGTTTTGGTCCCTCAGGGCCGGTTGACGAACTTTCTGTTTACAATTGAAGGGCAAGTCATTGTAGATCGCGCATCGGATCCCAATATTTCGTCGTTCAGATCCAAAAAATAAAAATAAAAATAAAAAATAAAAACCTCCAACAGTGATAAATTTTGAGGAATACCAATACTCCGTAGGGAGTATCGGTTCTAGTGCATACTTCCGATGCCAGCAAATCATTAATGCACCCATATGCGCCGTATGATTTGACAGAAGACCAAATCAAGAACCAACTGGGCAATTCCTACGAACGACGCAAGTAGTTTTACCCGACCAGGGAAAAGTTGGCCTGCAACACACTCACGCCCAATGACAAACGCAAAGAAAACGCCTAGAATGGTGGCGGAAATTAGGGCATTTAAAACGGCCCAGCAAAGATGATGGCGCTTATTAGCTCGTTTTTTGCTTCTTCTTCCTTTTGCCATTTTTGTTTTTTCTTCGTTTGAATCGAGGTTTTGACAGCCAGTGACCGCGGGCACGCATGAGCTTGAAGTGTGGGTGCAAGCAGCACACCATTTTTCGTTTCTCGTACTCCGTACAGCAGCCGACACGACTAAGCCATGATCTGACTGGCCCTGGGGCGGCGCGGGCGGTACGGGGTTTGGCTTCCCATTCCTTTATCCATTTTTCCATTTTCCTCCTAAAGTAATGGAAAGGCAATGGATTATAAATCCTTTCATTGTGACGATGTTCAAGAATCCAGATGTGTACAAGTATACGAAATGACCGAAGGTACTCCGTAATGTCCGGTTTATTTTTTAGCACGAAACCAATCAATTTCCAAGTGAGCTGACCAAAGGCCATATTGAGCATAGTAGGTATGGTATGTAAGAAACGCTGTACAGTACATACAATACAATTATTACCGATAATTTCCCCCTGCTCACTCTGGACCTTGGCAGAGGACAAAATCCTGCATAAGATGAAGGTCAAAAGATACCAGCTAAAAACATTTAATTATTATCATCATCATTTTTAAATGATTTTCTTCTGTTGGGTTTTCTCAGTGTCGCGGCTTGCCTCGACCATGGGGTGATTTCCTTGGGATCTAAACCATATTCCCCGCCTAAATATTTCGCAGATATATAATTGCACATGTACAGAGTACGGAGTATTTGTTTAAGTATCTATTGTTTTCACCAAGACTAACCAGAGTACACATGAACAAAACCGCACAATATTTATGTTCAGCCCACACACACATACCCCAATACCATCCCTGGCTGCATAGGCTAGAGATGCACATCATGCTTCCAAGGGTCCAGTCCAAGGTTTGATTCCCCTTCTCGACGCTCCGCCCGACGAGGTTGATGATCAGATTTTTCAGATGTCAACTGATCTAGACAGGTAGATTCTAGATGCAGTACCCTGATGAAGCCTTCTCTCTCTGTTGGTTCGAAAACGTCCCAAAGCTAGGTAGTAGCCCAAAGGAGGGACCTGTAAATGCACAGGGGAACTCAGTGCTGAAGCGTGTGATATTATCTTCAGCATTGCTGGATGGAGAGTGAGAAGAAGCATACATGAGCACTTCTGTCCCCAGTTGTTGAGCTCTGCCGGGTAATATAGGTATGGAGATCGATGTCAGTTTAACCACGTCTTATGAAGGTGGCTCTATTCAGTCTTTAATACAAAAAAAAGGGAACCGAGAATCTCGCTTCACACAAACCTTGATTATCGATCCCTGAACAACTCTGCATAGCTATTTCATCCAAATGAGTTTCCTCGAAGACCTAGCGGGGTCCTGAATGCCATTTGTTTTTATCATCATCGACAGCATGAACCAACAGCCGCTCATCAGCACCTCCTGAGAAGCGAATCGCCGAGTGCACTTGTGAATTCCAGGACAGGTCCATATTCGGTTGCCCGCCCGCCAGACGGCCACACACAGAGCATAAAATCTGTCGCCGTAGTTTGGGCTTCGGTTGGCAGGATTGTGCTGGTGAACGTCCACCTGAATCTTCAGGCCACAGTACCAGTTGCCGCCAGCATGCGACAGGCTTTCCACAGTTCAATCTGACAAGGGCTGTCAGGTTCCGTGGACCTGGAACGTATTGGTTTTGTGTCACATCGCCTGGCGTCAGAGTTCGGTGGTGCTTGTTTGTGGGTGGTTGGGCGGTTCCTGAAACTGGGCATCATGTGTTCTTCAGCAGTGAATACCTTGATGTGTATATTTTGAATAAACCTCAACAATGGCCACAACGCTGAAAGCTTGAAAATCTGATGTTTTGCGAGATGCTTCATTCATTCATTTTTTTATTTTATTTCGAAAGTTCCAAGCAGCTTTTTCCCGGGGACGTAGGTAGAGGGTAGTTGAGCACAAAAGGTAAACAATCTCCAAACTTTCGGTGGTTCATGCTCAGTGAGGGTTTGGCGAATTCAAGAATGCGCTGCCGAATAATTTGCTTGCTCATCCAAGCATGTCTCCCCAGGGCCCAGGGCTTTTATTTCGACCTGGGAACAGACAGGAAGGAAGTTGAGGGCTCCCAGTACGGTTATTATAACGCGCCCTGGGCTACTTTTTGGAGCTCTCATGCTCCTACGTACTATTATCGTCCAGCGTTGAAATTAAACATGACTCAAAAAAAAAAAAAAAAAAAAAAAAAAAAAAACCATAAGAAACGAAGCTGAAAAATTTTCGAGTCTTTCAAACGAAAGATTAAACCGACAATTTCCCTCTCCTCCCTTTTTATTGAGTGGGGGGCGGTGGAGAAGGGTACAATACTAAATCAACATGGCTTTCGCCATCCTGCTCCTAGTTGCCACCGGGAATCCAAGCGCTGCAGTTTATACATCGACAGACAAGATATAACTCGTAAAACCATCACCCACCTCGTTAGCACCCGTCAGCGTTATTTCTGTGATGTGATGACATACCATTGGATGCACCTATCTCCAATCCCCTCATCAAGTCATTACGACCTGGTCAAGATACGCATCATACGGTTAAAAGTATTGCACGGAAAGAATACATCTGCTCGCAACAAAGAGGCTGATTATATAGTTGTCAGGATTTCATCCTTGATGTTTTGGATTTGGTAGCAGGGGGAAGATATTATCGATTCTGTACAACAATGAGAACAGCCTCAAATTGAGGCAGGAATCTTGGCTGTAGAGAGTTGAATTGGAGGATTTAAAAAGAAAAGAAGAGAAGAATCACGGGCGGCAATTCTGCGTTGTAAATTCAAAGAGTGGGAGGGTCTGTTTCCGATATACAATCATGTATAAAGTCATTCCCTGTCGCGAAAAAGTGTCATCTCACTATATCCGTCGTCCAACTTCACAAAATCCCCAAAGCCAGCCTGCCAGCGAACGCACGGGGAGCTGTAAGAGACAGAGTCTGGCACACAAAGATATCAATTATCATCCGTCATAATGTTCTGTTCATGCAACAAAGTGGCACATTCGTAACATTCAGAATACAAATCAGGAACAGAGCATGGGGACTTCATGTGTCGTATGTCCTGGTATGCGAAAATTTCGATAACATATTAATCCTTGACGCCTGTCCGGCCCGCCCAAAGGCCCTGTTACCCTGGTGCAATCTCTGTTTTCCTCTCCTCTTTTCAGCCTTTTCCCTGGGCTGAAGCCAGCTCTCAGTGGCGTTGTAGGGTACATTCACCATACTTCCGTAGCCATGGGGGCCCAGCTGCTTTTCTGGAGATAATTTTGATTTTCGTGGGATAATCTGGGGCCAGGCCTTGTCACGGTGCCACCAGGAATATATATGAGATAAACATGGCACAGGGACTACCAAGCTCATGATCAGGTTCATACGGTCGAGGAATTGGGAGATCGCATGCGCGCTCAGCAAGGTATTTATTGAAGATTGTGATATTCCACGAGATCTCCGCCGCCAGGGGAAAAAAAGATTTAGTGGCGATCTGCTCATAGGATTTGATAGCAGGTGCTTGTATCCTGCGTTTCATTCAAAGAGTGTATCAGAAATGTAAAAGTCGGTGATTTCAACAATGCAAGCAAAAAGAGACATTTCATAAGAATAGCTTTCCGTGTGTTAGAAATACTTCTTGGAGAAGCGTCTGCCTTAGCCTGGTCAGAGATTGAGTAAACGTGAATGGTATCTATGTATCAGGCTTGTCGTGGAAACCAAATCACTGGTTGCTCTGACTGCAGGTGCTGCTTGAGGGTCAGGAGCGTCTCTCTGCTTTTGAAGACATCGCCCATATCTGTACCTCGATATCTGGACAAGTAATGGCCTCATCATGGAGGCTGTTTATGGTAAGTTATGATGGTTGTACGTAGTAGGGGACGGCCTCAGACAGTTCCCTATGTTGAACCCTTTCCATGAGCGCACAAAAGGTCTGCAGGCACGGGTCTTTTTTAAGCACTTCGCTGAAGGGCTGCATCTTAATACGTTCGCCGTTACTTCTTGATAGCATCGCGCATGCCCACCAAAGGTACGGAGTAGGTGGTATTTGAATGCTGGAGTTGCCATTGTTTTGCCAGGGGCTCGGGACACCCGGCTTGGCCAGATGAAGTGGTTTACTCAATGCTCAGTGTATGTAACTATATACTCCATATGGAATGAGGAGGTTATGATGTGAACAAATTTGTCAGGAATATCTTTTGTTTTCTCTGGGCCATGCTTGAGCAATTATTATAGCGAGTTCTAGCTGTACATGAGATCATGGTAAGCAACGTTACCTGTCAACATAGTATCTGGTGTTCAGCTGTTAAATATGGAGCACCGGCTGGGGTGGACGTGGACCGAAGAAAGCCGGTTGTGGATGTATGTGGTTTTCTGGATCCCGAAATTGACCACGGAATGAATATTGGAAAAAGGGACAAAGGGAAAAAAGGGTAAAAGGGTACAAGGGTAAAAGGTGTAAAACTCCAGATTAGCCGAGCAATATTTTTTTTTTCTACCTTACAAAATAGAATGAAATACGAGTCTAGCTCTCAAAGGTTGTTGCCGCCTGACCTGTAAAAAATAAAAATAAAAATAAGCTGTTGGAATAAATTCTCCGCTTGCCGCCAGGAGATGTATTTTTAATTGTTGCTTTCTAATTAATCAATGCACCTTTTCTCCTTTTTCCCCTTCCCTGGTCTGTCTCCCTGCCTCTGTCCCTCTTCTCTCTGTATTTTCCTGTAAATACTTGTCTAAGCGTCAAGCGTCAAAGTGTATGTAGTTACCTAAGGGGGATGTACTGTAGTTATTAATCCATACTAATAATGAGAGTTGATGGTAACGACAATTGAGGACATTTGCCTCTCTGCCGTTGGGGGATCTGATGAAAAGGTCTGTTGCTGAAACAGTGGATCTGCCCATGGTCGAGGTGGCGCCATCAAACTGCCGCCGTAGGGAGAACTCTCCAGGCGCTCTAGACGAGTCTGATGTTACAGATTCCCGGTCGGTTCACACACACGGTGAATCCGGAGTGGCAGGGGGATGATGATAAGGTACGGCCTTTGTTCCCAACCCCAGCAAACAGAACGGGATTTTTGTAGGGGCAGCACAGTAAAAGGGATGAGATTTTATTGGGCATCTATAAATAGCGACATAAAGAATTCGATTATTATTCCCAATTATCGAACGAGAAACAAGAACAAACAAAACGGGAATAACAGCAACAAAATTTACTCCGTATGTACGGAGTACTCCGGAGTATCAAATTAGTTTGGCTGGGGGGGCGCAGAGGGGGCAAAAAAAGGTCTTGCTGCTGTCGACTTCCCCCTTGGCGTGTCAGGGAGCCTTCCCCGATCCACTCCCGACTCCTGTTCCCTCAAACTTAGCTAAGCAGTATTAGGCTCTCCCGTTCGCCCCCAGCCCAACCCTGCCTTAAACATCTCTCTCCTCTCCTCGATCTCTCTCTTCTCCCCCCTTCGTTTATCCTCCAATCTTCCCATCTCCCCCCCATCTGCGTTTCTTGTTTTGTTCTCATTCTCATCATCTCCCTTGTCTTGCCTTTCCTTTTTCTTGGCATTCTCTTCAGATACCCCTACTCCACGTCTGTGTCGTGGTGGTTGTTTCTCCAGTCTGCTCGTTTTTCTCTCCAACGGCCTCCCCCAAGGAATCCCCCCTCCTCCTCTCCTACCATCTCCCTGTCAGTTTTAACACCTCCTCGAGGGCATCATCTCCACCCCCTTTTTCTATCATCTTTGCTACCACCTCCAATTCAAGGTCAGTATTATACTATTATCCCCTTCCCGCCTCCATTTTCAAATCTCCGCTTTCCCGGTCACATCTCGTTGATTAGAGCCTCACCGGTGTGTGACTTGTTTAGCTCTACACCAACAAAAAAAAAACACATGATGTCTATATTAAAGTCATGCAGCAACCCTTGCTAATACATCAGAAATAGAGGTTCTGTTTGTCCGTTGTCTTTTCTCGACGCAAAACCCGTCCTATCATCCTAATCGATGCTGTCCGATTTTTGAAACCGCCTCCCCCTCCGTATAATGCTCTCTCGTTTTGCGCTCATCTAGTGTATTTTGGTTTCAGAGCAGCCTTTTCTTCCTTCATCGGCTGTTACTTTATACTTGATCGTTGTCCGACCGTATAACTCGCCACGGCCCTTATATACTCCCGTCTCCGTTGTCGTCTTTTCAAGCAATTGCTTTTTTCTTCCGAAATACCCTTTGTCATTTATTTTGATGGGACCACGCCATACACTGCTCTCATTTCGATATAATTATATTCAGCCCAAAAGGATTCATCCTTTTCATCAGGTATGGTTTCTCGAATCAAGTGATAAGCCTTGTTCCTATATCACAGCCTGCTAAGATTTCAATCAGTTTTTAACCACATCTTTGAAAACTTGAATTCCGAAGTCTGACGATATTTGTCTTTTTCCGGCGGTATCATCAACATCGTTCATCATGCGGGAAGTAAATTTCAGCATTCCGAATGTCAACAAGGCAGCTGTCAACATTACGACCACCCTTTACGACCGACGCGCCCTTGATTGCACTTCAACCCTGCCACTCATAAATTCTTTGAACCACCTTGCCTACCTCACTACATCGTCTGCTAGGATTCGTGATATACTTACTGTTGATGGAGGGATTGAGCAGCTAGTATGTATTCTAAAGGAAGGGAGGAGCAAGGACTTGATGGAGATGTGGAAGTGGAACCTGGCTTTCCAGTGTGTCGTCAATATTGGAGTTCGTGGCACCGAAAACGTGAGGACGAGAGTTGTCGAGGCAGATATTGTGCCAGTAGTTGCCACCATTCTGGATAACTACATTCGCGTGGTCGACAAAATACGGGCACGTGCTGATGCAGATGCCCAGCGGAACACTTCGAGGGTTTCCAAACCATCATCCCGTTCACGCGATCAGAGCAATCGTTCATCATTCTTTGATAGAGCTCCCACCCCATCAGACCATCGCACTACGCGTCGACATGCCCCACCTCCTTCAATCGAGATTCCTCATCCATATTCCCGGGATACCCAACACGGAGAGTCCGGAGCAATGGAAATCACTCCTTCTCCTCAAGTAATATTGACATCACCTCCGGAACGCACGACCTTTTCCCGAGACGCACGCAGCCATAGAACACATGAAAGCCGCCACCAGCCAGGAACACATCGCCATCGAGTCATACCACCTCTCGCCACGGCGGTTCCTCCAGTTGATGGCACTGATGGTTTTGGACTTCGACCAGTTCGTGATGCCGACCGGTTGCCATCAATGGTTCCAGGCCTGCAACCAGGAATTAACTCCCAGCCAGAGTCACCAACGACTCCGCACGCTGTTGGCGAGCATCAAAACTCTGCTTCGCTTAATGCAAGACCGAGACGACGCCCCTCGATTCGCCAGCAACCTTCGGGATCGGGCGAGTCTGATGATGCAAATGGAGACGATGTGGTCATGGGAGAAGGCCCTTCTCCACACCATGCTGCTGAACCAATAGTTGATGTGCAGAACGGGATGGAAATCGACAATGTTGGCGAAAGTGGCTCCATGCTTGACGGTAGCTCCGAAACCCATGGAATTACGATTCCCAACCCCTCTGATACCCCGGAAGCGGAAACTTTCAACATTACCCACCCATCTGCAATCGACGTAAGCATCATAAACGCCGCACCACAGCAGACGGGAAATGGTGTTACTGGCCTTTCTCCCGTCCCCCCGACTGCGTTAAACACTGCCTCTCCCGTTACTCAGCAAACGCCCTATCCTTTCTATCTGAGGGATCGCCAAGTTGCACCTGGCGTTTTGACTGCGATGCCTCGAGACGAAGATGTGTTGATGGCCTTGCAACTTTTAGCATACGTGTCGAAATATTGTAATTTGCGTTCGTATTTCCAAAAGACGCATCTGGTTCCAAAATTAAAGTTAGGGAAGGATATTCATCTATTGGATGATGCCAATGCTCAACCTCGGTCTCCACTGGAATCAGAAGAGGAGGAGGAAGAATACCTATTACCCGACGACTTCAACATATTCCCACTGGTTGAAAAATTCACCATTCGACACCACACTAAGGATATGCAATACTGGGCATGTGTTGTGATGCGAAATCTCTGCCGTAAGGATGATGCGCGGGGAGGCATTCGCCAGTGTGCGTACTACAAGTGTGGGAAGTGGGAAGAGTTCCAGCGCCAGTTTGCCAAATGTCGCCGATGCCGCAGGACAAAATATTGCAGCAAAGACTGCCAGAAAAATGCTTGGGCGTTCCATCGGCATTGGTGCCATATCACCCCAGGACCATCTGACCAGGGGCAGTCTGAACAGGGACCGTCTGAGCAGGGCCCATCTGAGCAGCGGCCATCTGAGCAAACGCAATAATCGGCAGAGAGATGCTTTCTACATCTCCTCGTCTCTCCTGCTAAACCATGTCTACCTCGAACATAAGCCATTTTTCATCAATACAGCCACACCTGCATCTCAAAGCATAGCAACTACATTATCAATTCACCAGCGATTCCCCGATTATTTTACAATCAAGCAAACTTTTTGATCATATAATTTTTTAAGGTTTTATTCTGTTTTCCTTGCCGATAGTCAACATCAAACCGGGCGCGCGATCATCTCAGATGTCACTGGCTAGTTTCATATATATATAACCCTCATCTTAACTTTTGAAACCATATGGACGAATTTCCTTATATTTTTGCTCACCCACCTCCATTTCCCTCGTTTGCTTTTTGTTTTACGTTCATGAAAGAAAGTGCATTCCTAATTCCACAGACAATTCTCTTTTCTGCCCGTGAGCGCTCGCCTTATTCCATCCGTTCAACGTTATTACCTTGGTTTTCCCGCAATGTGATTTGATTCTCCATTCTTGCTTCTTTTCTCCGCTTCTCTTTAACGGTCTTGACCTTGTGCTCCATTTCCTTGAATATTATCTTTTTCATTTCTCAATTCTCTTTTACATATACCAGCGATTGGAGATGGGATGCCAATGAGGATTGCTAGTGACTTTGAGTTAGTTACAATGGTGAAAGTTTCTGCGTATTTGTATTTTGCTTTTCTTCCTTGCTGCTATTCCTTTCCTTCTCATTTTCTCTGTGTCTTTATTCTTTTCTATTCTTTTCTGCTGTCTCTATTCAGTTGGCTTTTGCTTTTTGTACATTCTGTCCTACCCGGTGCCGATACCGCTACCGACGACTATCATACCCTTCCAAACTAATCTTAAAATTAAAAAAGGAAATTTTTGATTTTTTGCTGTTCCCTCTATTTATTTTATTTTTATTTTTATTAGTTTCTCTTTTGCTTTGACAGCAATTCTATTTTTACTTAGTTTTTCTCTTTTTGTTTTGCTGTTCCTCACTCTTCACTCTCTCTCTAAACAAAAATGAACAGTCTCCCACGCTCCCTTGCTTGAAAACTCTACTACATTTATTATTTTCCCTTTACTTTCTTGTTTCGTCTTGTTATATATACTCGATTAATCATTGAATAAATACATATACGTACACACGGACATGCACGCAGACACAGACACAGACACACGTACAGAAACACATACATATACACGTACATATATACAAACCACACCATTCCCTTTGACGAGGTTTCATTGTTCCCATTTTGGTGCTGACTAGTTCTCGGTTGTGGAAATGTTTTTTTTTTTTTTTTTTTTTGGTGGTGGTTTTGGTTTTGGTTTTGGTTTCTGATTCTTGATGCCTTTCTGTGGGGAAGAAGAAACTAATTGAACTTATTATTTGTCGCATTCATGACATTTTAAGGTCAACATAGTGTCCATACAGGAAATGTACGAAACGCACAAGTCGTCCCTTCCATCATGCGGAACTGACACACTAAATATAAAGCAAGAATAAAAGACCGAAGTTGAAAAAGGAAAAATATTAAACGAGCCAATTACAATATGATCACTGGTACTCCTCTTTCGACCCCCCATACGTCGCCGCCAATCTCCCAGCCAAGTGTTCTCTCGCAGTCAAAGGTTTCCTCCCATCATCGTCGTCACCATTCTCTCCTGCTTGCAGCCATCCAGATGTAGCCATCATATTCTGCCTCTTCCGCTCCTCGACATGCTGACTAGGAACAGGCACAAGCTCCGTGTTATCCGCTGGATGACAGAAATATGCCATGCTATACCTATCACGACTTCGCTCGACTCCTCCCTCCTCCTCCTGCTGCTGATCTTCCTCTGGGAAAACAACTCGATGCACCGTGGATTTCAACAATCCAGCCGTCCAGTAGCTCAGCACGTCACCGATGTTTATCAGTATCGGCGGGAATATTGCATCGCTGCAATTACCACCGCCAGCACCACCACGAACAGCAGCAGCAGCAGCAGGAGGAGGGGGAGGTCGAACAGGTACAGGCGCCCACTCTCCCGTTGGCGTAAGGATTTCCAACCCGGGCTGCCCGTCTCGCTGGAAGAGGAGGGTGATGCTTCCGTAGTCGCTGTGAGCACCGGCCCGCACATCAACGTCGTGCTTGAAGGTCGAAGCGGCTGGTGAGTCGATTGAAGGGTAGTAAAGGAAGCGGAAGGTGCAGCCGGAGGGGCCGACGGCGGGATCATGGCGGGATGTGAACCAGTTTTCGGGGATCTGGATTTGGGGGGTGGGAAGGGTTAGTTAGGATCGCAGCTTGATATATATATATATATATATATAGATATAATATGTATATACTTTGTATGGGTGGGTTGTGTTTTTTTTTTTTTTAGGGTTTGTGCGGTGGTATACTGGTTTATGGGTTCTTTTATTCCTGTTCCTTTTGCCTCACTATTTTAGGAGTTCACGAGAGGGAATAAATATATAGGACTTACATCCAGGCCAAGGGCGAGGAGGGTAAGGATCCGAACACAGGTCTTTCGGCATAGGTCCATGAAACGTGCTAGCTCGGCTTCGCGGGGGACGAAAGATTTAGGGAGCTTCTGCTGGGGCTTGTTGTACTTGAATTCGCCGAAATTCATAGCCCTGAGTGATTTGGGGTTTGTTAGTTTAAATATAATTTTCTATTCCCCTGGGCATGAGGGAATTGGTAGAGGGCAGACGTTTAAAAGGATAAAGGAAGAATATGTACTCTTTAAAATCGCCTCTCTATTCCATGCAACAAAGCCATAAGATAGAAATATATTTGTCAACTCTATGCTTCTTGGGATGCATATGTGAACGGAGTCAGAGCAGGAGAAACACACCTGTTGATGTTCCGGGTCAAGCATTTCCGCATGCATTCCGGTCCAACCCCTATTCTATTTCATAAAATCTTTTAATCAATTGAGGAATTCATTGAGCATCTGAGCCTGCCTTTCAAATGTAGAATCATGAAGACCTGTAATGTTTCTGGATGCAGTTTGTTTGAGGAAACATACATCTGTCCCAATCTTGACAGCAGCTTTTTCTTCATAGGGAGAAGCAAAAAACTCCCGGGCCTAAAATTCAAATCTAGTATCAGCTTTGCCAATGTCTATCTAGTGAGTCGGCACATAACAGGTTTATAAGGTGATCGAGGTTCGATCAACAGGTAAACTGGAAGCGAGGTACTCTGTACGTATGCCATGGTATAATAGATAAAAACAAAATCGGACATACCATGGCAAACGCACTTTCCACGTCATCGTTCGAGAAATCGCTACTGGCACTGTCAACATAAAAGAAGCCATATTTGGTTGCCGCATCGATCATAGCCTTTCCCACGGTGGGGGTGGCTTCTGAGATGTTTATCACTGGCAGCTCCAAGGGAGCCGTTATGGTAGGTTCAGCCTTTGCCATGATTGGATTGATGATGGTGTATCCTTAAGGATTTTCCAGGGTAGAAAGGAATATTCAAATTTTAAGTCATTTATTTCTCCCTTGTCCTATTTTGCTCTTTGCGCTATTGCCTGATTCCTTTTGCACTATAGAAGTCTAGTATCAGTTACACGAAATCGTCAATTGAATTGATGGCGGGGATGAGGCAAAAATACGCAACTGTTAGTGCCGCAAACTGAATATTTTTCCCGTTGATGATACCTTGCGTTAATGCTGTTGAAATCATCTATATTTCTCCATCTTTTTTAGTTCAATGATATGACAACATTCCGCAAGAATGAGGAGGGAATTGGTACATGCCGTGACATATTCAGGTGGCAGCCAGCACACTCTCGCCGAGTATCCGCAAGTACCCTCACACATCTTTCGCGGACTATATAGCCACGCCCTCGTTGTTGTGCCCACCGCCCGCATGCCTCCTGCTTTTTCGTCTTCGCCAACTTCGGCGTCAACCTCACTCAAACCCGGTCCATCCCAACCACAAGTTGTCCCTTTGTTTCTGCTCTAAAACAGGGATCTTTTTGAAAGGTTGACTGCGTCACATTCTTTACTTGCCTCGACGGAGACTGTCTTCCCAGGCCAACCGCGGCGTTATTTTGCTGCTAGCTAGCTTCGGGGACTGCTCATTCGCGACAAGGTGAGCTCTGCCTGGCCTGTTGGTTCCAAGGAGCTCCACCACTTGCGGAGAATTGCTGCGCTGAGCCCCCTGATACTGCTAGCTGAGCAAGCCTGCCTACAAAATGCCGAGTATGTTATCGAAATACTCACCCACCCTTTTGTTGTTGATCGCAACTGACGCAAAACTTGCTGTCCCTTTCTAGTTCGTGCCTTCGATGAGTGGGCCAGCAGTCGTGCCCAGACCCTCCCTCTTGCGACCCTTAAAAGCGCTGTCATAGGCATTGATGCCTCCCACTACCTCGATCAACACCTCAATCACCATGCGACGAAAGAACCACTCCTTATTGCCCTTGGAGGCTTTCCCTTCTCCCTGAAATCTAATATCGAAAAGGAGCTCCAAGCTCTGAAAAGTCTGGGCGTTACCTGCGTTTTTGTCTTCAATGGGCTCGATTTCGGGAAACGCGAACCCGATTTCTCTATCCAAGCCGACTCTACTCGTGCTTTGGAACAGGCGTGGGAGCTGTATGACCGGCACCAGGCAGACCAGGTTGTGGATGCTTTTAGCTCAGCTGGTGTGAAAAATCCCGCTGGTATACCTCTATTTTACACGCCAATGCTAATATTCCAACTTACAGGGAGCGCGAAGCCCGAAACTCTGTACAAATTCCTGCAAAGAATCCTTCATGAACAAGGAATTGACTTTCTTGTTGCTCCCTACGCTGCTTCAGCACAGGTAAGTTTGTGATCTCTCTCGCGTGCCACTGCCCTATGTCTAATCGCGCATATATCTATAGCTGGCCTACCTTGAGAAAGGCCCAAATCGATTCGTCGACGCTGTTTTTGGTCCCTCAGATATCTTTCTTTTCGACATAGACAAAGTCATCACAAGGGTGGATACAGAACTCTCCCAATTCACATGGATTACTAGGCAGGTGTGCCAGGATGATTTGGGAAGGATATCTAATGAACAGTTCGTCGAATTCTGCTTGCTTCTTGGCTCCCGATTTCTCCGCACCTTCCCGCCTTTCGAAAATGTGTCATACCCCGGAAAGGGGGTTAATATCCGGGAGGCGATGACTGCGTATAACTCTGCCGGGCGAAATGCTTTGGCTCTTTGTGGCCAAATTGAAGACGAACATCGTATCAATGACCTACCCTACGTGGAAAACTTTAAGCGCGCTCTCATGACGGTTAAACATCATATCATAATGGATATCGATGGGAAGGTCGCGCCGATGGATGCTGAGAATGTATCCAACGATTTGCATGAACTCATCGGACAGCGCCTACCAGAAGAACTTCACTTTTACATGTCCAAAGGTATTCTTGGTTCTCAGGTTCCCGACTGGTTGACTTCGGGTGAGCTTTTGATCAGGCTACCACTGGGTGCAGAGGACTCAGATATCTATCGCCGTCTCCAAGGAGATCTTCTTACTCCTATTCGAACACAGGCTTTGTGCCTGCTTTCCAATTCTCTTCATCGATTCTACCAGACTAAAGCGATCAATGTCCGTACTTGGTATGCGCCGAAATCCACCCGCTCCATTAACCTCAAAGAAGACTTGCCTTCAGTGAAGGAGTCAACCGCCTCATGGAAACTTCGAAGTGATAAATTCCCAGAAAGTGTCAAGCAACTCCAGGTATGTATTCCGGCAGCTGCTAGCTCTTCTTCGTTGCTTGTGCTCATTCTGTGTTAGGCCGATTCTCTTCCATTTACCTTCGCCCTTCGAGCTCTGAAGGATCAAGAGTTTGTTTCCAAGTCTTTCTCCACTCGGGATGCGCCCGTAAGTACTTCATGATTTTTAAGATACCGATGACGATGACGTTATTATCTAACATTTTTTTAGCCGCTGTCAGCTAAAGCTGAAATTCTTGCAAACGTGATGTGGAGATTACTACAGCTACGGGGTTATGTCAATGAAAAGCACAAACTTACTCAATGGGGACAAGCGCTGGAAACAGCCATGTCGTCATTAGGCCCTGCGGAGAATTTGGAAGAACAGACATTTATTGCTGTGGAGCTTTTACGGCTCGGGATTTTGAGTTCTAAGGATTGGTTTGCCAATATTTCTGGTGGCCCAATGAGGGGTACAGGTAGGTGATATTGAGGTTCTCGGTGGTTTACATTTAGTTAGCATGCTGACCTGTCCATTAGACGAGGAGAAAAAGTTCAATTTACTGGTGTCCCAAGTTGCTTGCATTGGCAAGATTCACCATAAGTCCATTGGCTACTCAGGTCCTTTGAGTCGACAGCTCCTGTCGTTCCGTTCCCTAATATGCGCTGTTCGGTCGAGCCTTAGAGACTTGGTCGAGGTCGTGCTAGCAAGCCTTCTGCTGAACGGGGAAGCCGACCGCGATCGTACTGACTGGACTGATTTGGGTCTCAGGTTAGTGTAAACCAATTACTTTGGCAATGAGGTGATACTAATTCAAAATTTAGCCTCCCTTTTATTGATGATAACAATTGCGGCCTTGGAATTGTTGTTCGGACGTATCTTGATGATTTGCCGCAGCAGACGGAGCCAACTGCACCATTAGTTCGCGCTGAGGTAAAGTCCAAGGGCAAAGAATGGTTCCAGCACAGCGATAGTTTCAGCGGAAATCTTGATATGGCCTTCACCCTCTGGGATGCGGTATGTCCAAGCTCATTTCCTTTAGCCATTATGATGAGAAAATGAAATTTAGACTGATAATTTCCTCTAGGTTTATCAAGCGTCTCAAAATGCTGGGAAGGAGTTCAAAGAGGCGAAATTGTGGGAGGAGACTAATAAATGGTTGGCGGAGCGGAGATAACCAGAGGTGCTCTCGGTTCAACCCTTGCTCCTGCGTCGCTCAAAGGCTGGTCTTGCATCACTTGAGTGCCACCGTAGGACATAGTTCGGTATTTACTTAGGAACTCTATGAATAGGGGGAGATTGGAGGAAGTCCGCTGTCATTGTATTAATATGACCGTCTGTAGAGCTTGGGATATTTTTAATAACCATACCACCAAAAAAGCCAAATATAAGATAGCCATGCTACCTAGCTTTAAATATATCAATCAAATTAAGGATTTACAATGTAAACTGGGCCTCAAGAAGCGGGCAACATTTTCCTTGTAGCCGCCCTTGTTGCAGAATTAGTAATCGCGTTGGCAACAGCTGTCCTTAGGAGAGCTTCGGAATGGCGTCGTCGGTTGACCAAGCTCCGCCAAACACTACTCCGTACTCCCTAATTACATGAACAACAACAGCCAAACTTGGAAAATACAAGAAGACATACCCTCCTGGAGGCCGGCGAATCTTCACTATATTTTCCAACCTGTTGTTTGAAATACCGGAAAACGCCACAAACCACACCAGAACCTGCGTCGCTTGCAGTATAAACACCACCCACCCAACATGGCTCGCCTGAGCTACCTCCTCCTGGCCTCCGCCTCTCTCCTCCTAAATAACGTTGCCCCCGCCGCCGCCATATCTGCCGTCCTCGACCTAACCCCAGATAACTTCGACTCCGTCGCCATCAAGTCTGGCAAACCTGGTCTAGTCGAATTCTTCGCACCCTGGTGCGGCCACTGCAAGAACCTTGCCCCCATCTACGACCAGTTGGCCGAAGCTTTCACCTTCGCCAGCGACAAGGTACACATTAGCAAAGTAGATGCGGACGAGCATAGGTCGCTAGGCCAAAGGTTTGGCGTTCAGGGATTCCCGACGCTGAAGTGGTTTGATGGGAAGAGTGACAAGCCGGAAGAGTATAATGGTGGCCGTGACTTAGAGAGTCTGACTAAGTTTGTGACGGAGAAGACGGGGATCAAACCCAAGGGGGCGCAGAAGCCTGCGAGTAATGTGCTGATGTTGACGGATGCGACTTTTTCCAAGGCCATTGGAGGCGACAAGGATGTTTTTGTCGCATTTACGGCGCCGTGGTGTGGACGTATGCATTCCCCCCATCCGTTTTGCTCTTCTATGCTTCTTTCTTCCCAAGTTTTCTCTTACAAATCGGTTTATCCTGCAATACATTTCTTCAAATACAATTGACTAATAACACTCTACAGACTGTAAGAGCCTGGCACCAATCTGGGAAAAGCTCGCGAACGACTTCCAACTCGAACCAGACGTTGCAATCGCCAAAGTCGACGCTGATGCTGAAAACTCCAGGAGAACTGCCGACTCACAGGATATCACATCATATCCGACCATCAAGTTCTTCCCCCGCGGCTCCACGGCTCCAATGAGCTACGACGGCGATCACTCGCACGAGGACTTCGTCGCGTACCTGAACGAGCACTCCGGAACCCACCGTGTCATTGGCGGCGGATTGGATAAGGAAGCGGGCACGATTGCGGCACTGGATGCCGTCGTTGCTAAATACGTTACAGGCGGTGAGAAGAGTGTTTCGACGCTTCTTGATGAAGCTAAGGCCGCAGCGAAGGGCCTGGAGGGGCGTTATGCGGCGTACTACGTCAAAGTACTGGGAAAGTTGGCTGATAATAAGGACTATGTGAAGAATGAGTTGGCGAGGTTGGAGAGGATGGCGAGCAAAGGGGGCATGGCACCGGAGAAGATGGATGATTTGATGTCGAGGAGTAATATTCTACGGAGATTTATGGGAGAGAAGGGGAAAGAGAAAAAGGAGAAGGATGAGCTCTGAAGGAACGGTTTGTAAAATAAAATGTAAAGAAAAGGGGAAAGGGATTATTTGTGGTTGTGTGCCTTGGGTACTTCGGCAGTTGGTGTAGCAGGGGTTGAATGCGGATGTACCTTGACATTGTCAAGTTTTTGGAAGGTAGGTATATTTAGGTCATCACTTTAGTGTTTGGCTTTCTACCTCTGTTAGATCAATCGCTTTAGTTTGAGTTGTTCTTCTCGGGTTTTAACATGCTCAACTTGTCTAAATCAATCGGGTATCTTTATGAAATACAACAACGGAGATAGAAAGGCTTCCTAGTGAAGATGCAGATGGAACGAACAAACCAACATGCCTCCAGTCCGTGAAAAAAAAAAAATATCAGAAATTACATTGTCATTTCAAAAAGCACAGAGGCTTACGACGACGAAACAATTTGTGTCAGCTCATCCCGTTAAATGAGAGGGTGATGGTACACAATACCAGCAGGTATAGCACAAGAAATAAAAGATCCAAAGACGCCGATATGGTGCATATAACATCGCTATTCTCTCTTTCTTCTGGTAGAGAGCCAATTCAAACAAAACAAGGTTGTGTGGGCTAACCGTATCCAAACAGAATGGAATATATATGGAAAAAGCGCAGAGGCTCCGGAGTTCTGAGGATAGCATGTATACTACTACATCACAGATCCAATGAAAAGAAGGAAGAAATAGAAAAGGAAATATGATCTTTGTACATCATAAGAACAAGAAAGGGGCAAAATCTCTGATCAACGAATGAGAGGCTCATCAGTTCGTCAGATTCGCTTCGGAGGAACTGGTGAGAGATGCTTCCAGTTGATCCAGTCTTCGCGCCATGTCGTCCACTACAAGGAAGGAAGTTTAAATTAGCAATTGCGTGCATGCAAGGGCAAACGACGTATGGTGGTGGGGGAGGCCTTGGCTGAGGGAGAATTGGAGAGCGAGATGCGGAGACACAGATGAGAGAGGGATACACTCGTCTCCTTTGTCAGAAGCAAAGCAAGCAAGATAATATCGCAGGATAAAACTCACATTTCCCAAATACTTCGGTTGATACCTTGTCGAATTTACTCTGAAGTTGGTCTAGCAGCTCGTCGACCGCTTGAGCCAATTGGGTTGAGCTCTCATCTCCGCCAGTGGTTGCCTGCTGTTCACTCAAATGAAACCTATTAGAAAAAGCGTTTCGTTTCGTCCCCCTTTTTGGGGTTCCATTGGACAATCAATTTAGATAGAGAGTACCTCTTGAATTGACGAGCGCTTATTGTCTGTGTTAATATTGCTGTTATTTGAGCGGAGTTGCGAGGGTCTGCGGCTTGGGGCAGACATTGCGTATGACTGCCTGGGCTGCCCGTTTGCAGATTGGGAGGGCACGCGTGTTGGATGGTTTACATATATACTCCCTTTAAGTCCGTAATTGTACGGGAGGTGCTCGTAGGGGAAAGGAAGAGGAGGATTGAGAGTGTAAGTCCTTTGTTTTGTATCCACTCCAGCCCGTTGATGATGACCATGTGATCTGTACAACAAAGCGCCGTGGATTTAAGGTAGTGGATACATTTAGAAACATTTTCTCATTGGCCGAGCTTAATTTAAGCCAAGCCGCTTGGACCAATTGGAATCAACCTGGACTGAATTGGGATATTGAACCTAGATATCATTGTTTATGGTAATCATGGCCGATTATCTTCCTATTATTGACATGGATGAATGAATCTTTGTTTGTCTTTCAGACGGCAACCTTTCGTCCTCTGTGCAAGATAAATGGAGAACTTTTTTTCTGTCTAGACTCATTTCATGATACACAGGTACAGTGCACAAGTTGACTTCGCCAGCATATCCGGAGTACATACAGCAAAGGAAATCACGGTACGCAACAGTACTTTAGGTGTATGTACTTTTACTTATTGCTACGTCACACTCCTTATTTTATTATGTATAGTTGGATGGTGATTACGATATATGCATGTTTATTCCATTTCAATCTCTCACACCAGCCGAGGAAACAAACCCCTCCAAGTTTGGCGGAGGTGTAACATTGGAAGTTTTTTTCTTTGAGAGAGTTTAAATAGGTATAGGTGGATGCGCTCAAGCGCCCCCCCATCCTGGCCCTCGAGCTCATTGAGTTACGTGGGTGGGATACGTAAACGAGGACGGGAAATGAAGGTAGCAAGCACCTGCTTTCTACACCCCACTCTTAATATAGCAGATACTTATATGCGTCGATAATTTAGTTCTTGCATCCTTTCCGCGAAATGATGCGTAAACAGGTGTTCGGTCTTCGCCAGTGGCCCCAATTTTTATCCTGTATGATTGAGCAACACAGCATTTCTTGAGGTCTCAAAGGATCTCAAAGGCCGGGAAGACCGGAAGATCTGCATTTTTCAGTAGTAACGAACTATTATTGTAGATTTCCCTTTTATCTATCTGCTTTTGAAACTTAACTATTTTTCTCGCTTAAATTTTATTTTTCACCTCACTTTTGTTCGTTCACGAGTCAACTTTTGCATTTGTCTCTTGTTTCTTCCAAAATTCCCACCTTTGTACCACATCATTCACTCTAAATACCTTATATCGAAGAACTAGCGGGTCATCATTCTTGGTTGGCGTCCACACGCGCATGTGCGTGGCAAAGATCAGGAGATATATGTGCTGTTGTTTAGATTTTGGTCCAGGCTTTGATGCCGCCTTTCATGCAGCGCGCGAAAATCATGCAGACTGAACCGACAGCCAATACTACCCCGGTGAAGATAATTAGGTTTTCGAAGCTGTGCGACGCAGCGCCGTCTTTCACGGCTGCCATTGCTGGTAGTCCGACGAGTGCTCTGTATAACGACACGAAGAAACCAAATAATTAGTTCAATCCGTTATGAGTATTAGAGGATGATTGGTAAATACAAGCTAATTCTTAAGAATAGTGAGGGAAATGAAAGTAAAGAAGTGGCGGCATACCCGAACGCAAGTCCTATACAGACGAGTCCAAACGTAATACCGAGGTTCTCCAACTGACTGTTAGCGAGAGACACAACACAAGGAGCAATCAAGCTGATAAAACCGCCGCTAGCAATCCCATACACTCCTCCGAAGATAAAAATACCCGCGGTAGAGGGGTTGTAGCTGAGAGGCAACCAAAAAGCTAAAATTGATGTAGCAGTGAAGGTAGTGACAATGCACATGACGTTAAATGCACCCATTTTGTCAGACACAGCTCCTAGGCCAACGCTGTGATATCGTTGGTTAGACAAGCGGAACAAATGTATATTACACAAGGTGGAAAGAAAGATCATCAAGAGTGGGGTCTAGAGTTACACTTACCGACCAAGCATTGAACCAGCACTAGTACGAATCGACAGTTAGTTATGCCTATTCTCTTTTTCATAATATTCTTTGCTTTCGGAGCTAGCCTTTGGGGTTGTCACCTACTTGGTTACTGTGAGGGTATATTGTGCAAGATCTGGAGACATTCCACTGGTAACGGACATCAGGGGGAGGTAGTTGAAGGGTGCCAAAAACGACCACCTGTGAAGTAGCAGGACATAGAGTCAGCAATATGTTTTACATTTTTTGGGGTCAGAAACCACACACATGAAGAAAAAGGTTCCCAAAACAAAGCCTGCCCATCCAAGAGCTTTCCGTTGTAGCAGAACTCTAGGTCCCTTCGAACTTTGCTGTTCATTCATTGATGGAGTCTCAGGGGTGAGCACGGGGTGATCAAGTTCAGCCTCCTCAGATTTGCTGCCAACTGATTCACCATCATCTGGCTCTATATCCTTAGAGTTTTTCGTATCTATATGCTGGGCGGATTCTTCGTCACCTCGCAGCTTTTTCAGTTTGTACTGTGGCGGAAATGGAGTGTCGCATAGCAGTATCCCAATTAGCATGGTTATTCCAATCACAACCATCGACCATCTGATAGATGTCGCAAAACCGTGGGAATCAATCAGCCTGGAAACCATAATAGGGAATATGACCCCACCTGAACCTTATCGTTAGCGTGAAGAGTTAAAAAAGCAGGTGCTGTTGCCTGCGCCAATGAAAAGGGTGTTTGAGGTTTTATGGAGCATTACGGTTAAGCTGAGAGCACTGGGAATGAAAATGGTCATTGTTAAACTGGATTATCTTACCAAAACTACTTCCACAGCTCGCAACACCGACTGCCAATCCTCTTTTGGTCGAGAACCACTGAGATACCGTGACGATGGCTGGTAAGCAGGTTCCAGAGACCCCGATCCCAAACGCAACACCCTGGGCCAGGAGAACCTGGTAGTACTCAGTGCAGAGGCTCAGCATACCAAGAGAAATGACAGCCAGGGCAGCGAATGGGGCAATGACTGGTCGAGAACCATATACATCCACAAGTTTGCCCACAGCTGGCCCGCACGCGAAAAAGAAAGCGATCTGAAGGGTTGTGATCCAAGCAAGCTGGGATGAATTCTTGCCCGGAAGCATGACTTGCTGGTAGTAGTACTGGAAAGTTCCGCAGCTGCCCGAGATGCAATAAGAGAATAAGGTCAGCAAGACGGCTTTCTTATCTGTTTTGTTCTTGCTAGTACTCATCCATGCAAAACACCACTTCAACTGAATGGTGAATGGCAAAGGCAGAGGATACCAAAAATTATTCTGATAAGGAGTAGGCATACTCACGTATTGAGGTATCCAAAGGAAGACATTTGAATGAGAAACGAGCCTACGACCACCAACCATGCTCTAACTCCCCCATTGGGAGGATCCGGGCGGATAGAAGTCATTTGGAGGAAGAGGAGGGGTTGAGAAAAGATTGTAGAAATCGGAGTGTTCAGAGTCTTCAACAGAACAGATACGTGAAAGGGGAATTGAAGTGAAGAATGGATGGATTTTCCTTTAAGAAGTTTGACGCGAGGAGTTATTTTGAGAAAAATTGACTGCTGCGTTTGTGCGTATGGGATTGTGGTGTTATTAAGTAGTTGCAAAGGCTCCACCTAAAAAGATGGACAAAGATATGGCCCGCTTGAAACAATATCCCCATCCTATAACGTAGCGAATTGAAGAGAAAGAGCGTTGCATTTAAGCAAATTTCCATCCTAAAGAATGAAGGGCCGACAACAAAAACATCGCGGCTAGTGGGAATTTGAAACATGGAAAAAGAAAAGGAAAGGTTGCTGGCTGGGGCATCAGCCAGCTTGTTCTTGGTAACCTGGAGAGGGTGTGTGCGCGTGCGTATGTGAATTGTACTCATTATCCAGAGGATGAGATCAACCGATGATATTGGTATATGCCTCACTCGCATGACATTGGTTGAGAGGGATAATTCTACTTGATGTCCAGTGAACTGGAGTTCGATTCTCAAATCCAAAACTTGTAGCAGGGTTATCTGCATTATGGAGTTGTGCACAGCATCGCTGAGTCGAGAAGAATGAAAGACATAACAAGAAGGTCAATTTGGATGGGACGTAGAATGACCAAGCTCAGGACAGCTTCTAACCCCTCCGCGCGGGTATGTCATGATTCTAGTTGAACAAAAATTCTAGACCAATGAAAACTGTAAGTCTACCCAAAACGTGACACCTGTTGGCCCGGTAATAGCTTGATAGATAGTGGAAACACAAATGATGCCACTACCCGAATCAACCGGACTGCCGCCGGCTTTCCATTGGCTTCTAAGTTGAGAAGTTTCAGCCTCGGGCCATGTTGGGAACACGAACAGGTGCATGCGTCATATCTTGTGTAGCCACCCCCGTAGGGTCCTTATACCTAAGATCTTTCACTTGCCAATGGTCTATGTAACGCGATCACCTTTTCTTCTAGCTCACCATGCGCGACAGTAGACCCCAGCAACTTTGTCTAACCGTATGTATGAGTCTGTCGCTTCCCCCCCTCCCCCCGCAAGGTGGGTGAGAGAAGCTTCATATCCATGAAAATCAGTTTCTTTCAACACAGAGTAAAGTATGCACAAGCATGTAATGTACATACGTCCGATTCACATCGACTTTGCAGGTCTTAGAGGGGAGCGTGGCGGTTACTCCTGGGTCATTGAGTCTTTTAGTCGCGGGTCCCACGTCTGACATCAACTGAGGATATGTATGGATGGGTTGAAGGGTCCACAAATGACTAGGTTTCTACCTAGTTCGCTGAAGCAATTGCGAAGACACCCTCGTGGATTTTATCATTATTCATGCAATGTAACCAGTGCACGCACCAGCGTAATTATGTTTATTATTTCATCGACTGAGAGAACACATGTGACGGTTAATGAGTAGGTAAGATTTCGGGAACAGACTTGACGTAGATCATGCTATCCGCAGGGTGTTTGTGGGAAAATCTGCGCTGGTTCCCCCGACCCGGAGCCTTAGCCGTTGACACTCAGGTTTACAGGCCGATAATATTGTACAGGCCTGGAAGCTTGCTGTAGTTCAAGTAGTTTTGGCAGGATCACCAAAAATATTGGCCAACGTATTTGGGCTGGCCTTGTCAACCAAGAACACAAAATTTCAGTTATAGAAAATCAAAAGTTGTCCGATTCTCGGATGTCCCACCTAGGTCCAATTAACCGTGGAGGACAGAAGCCAGATGTATCCTAGCAGACACAAAGTTCGTAATGGATTTATTTGTGCCACTTTTCTTATTTATTTTTTTTTTTTTGCAAATGGGACGTACGATCAACAACTTCTCCTCACACCGTATAAAAATCTTAGGTAGGAGGAGTGCTGAGACTGAGTATGATTTACTTCGATTCTTTCAGTAGGTGACGAGTAACAAGGCTCGGGGGTATAAAAATATCTTCAAGACAGGCGCTAATAACGCCAAGGCCTCTTGAGCTTCCATCAAAATCTTCAACGGCGGTTGGAATGTAGGCGCTTTTCAGCATAATAGGTATACATGAGTGCGTGATGCATCCCCCTCTTCCTTTCGTGTAATTGCGTATATCCTTTGAGGATACAGCTTACAAGGGGAGCTCGTAATGTAATCAACATTAGCATTCTCTGGAGACGTTGAAATGCTTGGCTTCTTGTTGGCCGATGGATAATATGTAGTACTCTAGAGAAACTCAACTTTTTAACCATCTAGTAGACTTTTTCTACCCCAGGATATCGGGGTTTGATTAGAATTCCTTCCGGATTAGGTTTTTGAGTGGCCAATATCATTTCTCGACATGGTGGCAACCTATTCAAATTTCCCATTCAGCTGGTATGGATATTGGGTTGGGCACTCCTATCCATCTATAGCTCTCTTATAAATAGAGGTAGTTCGGTTCCCTCGAATCTCGTCCTCAGGGTAAACGCCGTTTCCGTCTTGGCACCTGCTTCTGCTGGACCCAATTCCCGCAGTGGAGCAATTTAAGCATGTTGTGCACCAACAGATCTTGAATAGAAGTTATAAAAGGTAAGTAAGTAACCCACAAAACCAAACATCTCAAGCGAATTCAACCACAATGCATCAATTGATCGCAGGAGGCGTGGGAAGCACCGGCTTGAGGGAGCGGGGCTGGCTTCGTAGTGACATCACGTCGGCAAATTCATCCACCAATTGGGTTTCCTGTGTGAATAAGACCAATCCCGATATCAGCGATGCTGTACCCCAAGATGTCTAGCCTTGCAGCGATTTCGTGGCAGTATTGTTCCGCACTTTGTGTGGCAAGGTTGTGGCTCCTTTGAGATCGCTTCACAGCATCTCAGACAAACATGGCAACCACTGAATCGCATGTCAGAAATCCGATGTTGGTTCCTGATTCATCATCACGGGTGATATGATTTGCCAGGTGAGGAAGGCCACCAGGGACATTGAAGAATTTGGTAACTGTGTTTACAACATACAATGCCCCGCCCGAGGTGGTCAACATGTGGCTATTAAGCTATTAACGGGTTGATGGCCAGGCATATATCAGGGATATCTGGATAGATTTTTCTTGATAATGGGGCAGAGGGGTGGAGGCCTTGGGGTGAACAAACAGTTTCGAAAGAATTTCCCTCAAATAATCCTCGTGACATACCAGACCTGCGGGAATCTCAGACAATAAGCGTGGTCATGGTGAAATGGAGAGAATTAATAACAAAAGCTCAGAGGAATCGTAAATGAAATTCACAGCATCCATATCAGTAATGCCTAATTAGGAAATCTGCTAGCGAACATCACGTGTTGATTAGATAGCCCTCCAGCTCCATCCATCGCTCTTTAGGTGCTAACTGCATGTATACTAGCGGAATTCCAAAAAATTCTCAAGCTCGTCCTGGATATTTTAGAAAATGCACACCAATTCCTGTCGTATTGGTATTGTTCCCCTAGACATTCTACTTTTCACAAATTCGCAATGGTTAAAAAAAGCAAATTGCTATTGGCACTAGATGCCCATAAAGGACGCAATTATGAGTTAGAGCGGCAGAAGAAACTACAAAAAGCGGCAGAGAAAAAAAAAAGAGCAACCAAACGAGATTCCAAAGATACCCAGAATGATAATGAGCAGCTAGAAATCAAACAGAATGTATGAATTTACTCTACTCTACTATACCAATGAACGCTTTGATTGTCATTGCTAACATTTAACGGATTAGGATCTTGCTTCTTTGGGACAAAATGGCACTAGAGATAAAACTGGGGGGAAACCAGCTGATCTAAAGCATGCTGACGACGAACAATGGACGGATCATGAAGAGGAAGATGAAGATGGAGATGGAGATGAGGACGTGGATGAGGAGGATATTCCCCTCTCTGACCTTTCAGAGGAAGACACCACCGACGTAATACCGCACCAACGCCTCACAATCAACAATTCCGCCGCCATCCTCTCTTCACTAAAGCGTATCTCGCCTATCACGCCTCAAACCCCGTTCTCAGAACACAACTCCCTCATATCAATAGAGCCCATCGACGTCCCAGATCCCAACGATGACCTCACACGTGAATTAGCTTTCTACACTGTTTGCGTTTCGGCCGCGAAATCCGCAAGAGATCTATTGAAGAAAGAAGGAATACCCTTTTCACGACCGACTGATTACTTTGCCGAGATGGTAAAGTCCGATGAGCATATGGGAAGGGTAAAGAAGAAGCTGTATGACGAAGCTGCGTCAAAGAAGGCCAGCGCAGAAGCCAAAAAGCAGCGCGATCTTAAGAAATTCGGAAAACAGGTCCAGATCGCCAAGCTGCAACAGAGGCAAAAGGAAAAGCGGGAAACACTGGATAAGATCAGCAGTCTGAAGAGGAGTAAGTTATCAATATCCGTTCGCTTTGCGTGATTCCCATTTGTCGTCTTTGCACGCCTAACATGAAACACTTCTCATCTTTTACAGAGCGCAAAGCCGGTGAAGGCGCACCCGATGGAGAATCAGACCTTTTCGACGTCGCCCTTGAAGACGCCAGCAAATCTAATTCGCGGGACGGAGCCAAACAGAGTGGCCGCGACGGCCCAGGTGCACAAAATAAGCGACAAAAGAAGGATCAGAAGTTTGGGTTCGGGGGTAAGAAGCGATTCGCAAAAAGTGGAGATGCCGTTTCCAGTGGAGATCTGAGTGGTTTTTCAGTGGGTAAAATGAAGGGTCGTAAAAAGGGAGGGGCGCAGAGGCCAGGGAAGAGCAGAAGGGCAGCATTCAAAAGGGCTTGAGAGTACGGCGTACAAGAGAAAATATGATTGTGTACCTATTGGGTTATGGGGCTGATGGGTTTGTTTATAATCCTGCCCTGGATTCTATAGAATTGTTTTCTTACAAAGGCTGTCACTACTTGTCCAATCGTTCACCATTGAAAATAAGGCTTCAGGTGACCCATATATATATATATGCCCATGACGTTAAATGAGAGCTAAAAATTATGTGTGGCCAAATAATCTTCCGTTTCCCGCTGATATCGGTCAATTTTGAGGGACAAGAATGGATCCCACCATTAAATTAGTTATATGTTTCATCACTCATTATTGTATGAGACACGGAGCAAAATAGAACATAAATGAACATAAACCCCCTTCCCGAATCACCCAGCTATCAAGGAGTTTCACCAGGCATTGTTCTGCTTGGGTATGCAGAGGTACAATGGGTTATTGTGGGGTGAAAACCCATCCATAACAAATAATAAAAACTAGTTCGTAACTGCTCCCTTTCTAGGATATAGCATCCTCCCACATGGTGTGGTAGTCCATGGTAAATAGCCAAAATCTTCGCCAGCTTAGCATATAGGGAAGGAAAACAAGGAATCAATATCCTAAGACGATTAGCCATTGGAATTTGCGGTTCTATACAACGTGACGAACCTTGACATTTCACACTTCTCGGATTGTTGTGTTCGCCGGAGGGGGTGAACGGCCCCTTCATACGGGACAATATTAAGCTGCCGACGTAGGAAATCTCGTTAAGCGCAACATCTAAGATATTGAGCTTCGTTCAGGGAAGGTTGCTTTTTTATTAGCCCGACGGCGGTGGATGCCTGTTACTATCCAATGGATAGTTACCATAACCACTACGTCATAGCTTAATTCGTTTGGGAGAAGATGAACGACCGATACCCAACTCATCAGACGTTCCAGCGGGCTCCTGATGGGTGCCAAAATCGCGAATACGATTGACAAGATGGTTAACAGGGATGTTGACATTGTGTCGCTGTTCCGCGAAGACAAGATTTAGCTTGGTCTGGGTGTCTTCAGCATGGACAAGGGAGTGATCCAGAATAGTTTCTTTCGATCGCCTCGAACTTGCTTTGTGTATAATTTTGCCGCATCCTTGAATGGAACACATCCAAGTGTCCGGAGGTAAATCAGAGTGGTTGGGGGATTGTGTGGAATGATTTATATTTTCGTAGTTATTGTCGATGGCTGGGTTGGACGACATCAAGCTCTCGAAGATCTCCTGCATTGGTGTTTTCCTCACTGAAGTGACATCTGATCCGGATACGGTCGAGCGGGTACTTTCATTTATCTTCGCAGACAATGGGTCGTGAACCAATCGGTGGCCCCGTATCTTCGAAGGCGTATTCTCCGATTGCGGAAGGGCCTCTATTTCCTCTTCTGAATCTGTATTCCCAAGCGCTGCTTGTCGATTGCGTTTACCAGCTCCCTTAGCTGAAACGGAACTCATCTTCGGGCGAAGTAGGGATTTTCGCACCCTTCGTCTCCGACCCTTCGGAAGACGAGTTTCACTATCGTCTTCACTTTCTTCGCCTGAGGGAGATGAGGGACCCTCTTCCTTTGGTGCCCTAGGATGTAATGGGGTTGCACTGATACCCTGCAAGCCCTCTGAATTTTCTAACTCTTTAAGCTGTCGGTATATGGCTTTTTGAGACCAGTCAAAAGTCGTTGTGTGTGCGTTGTCCATCATTTCGATAAGCAAGCCGGCTCTTGCACGAATTAAATTTAGAGCATAATTCAAAGAACTCATTTCATATCTTTTTAAAAGTGTTTCCGCAACAGTCGTGACATTAAGTCGTCGTTTAGAAAGGAGTCCTGACTCCTTCATGTCCAAAATAACTTCGAATACCGTGTCAGCCTGGGCTCTGCCCACGTCTGAGGCATCTGGCGATGCCTCAAACTCGTTGTCCGATTCGCGCCCTTCTCGATTCCCATGTTCAGCTGCCTCTGCCCGTTCGAATACATCCTTGACACCAAGTTAGAACTCAGAATATATTATGAAGCCGATTTTTGAAGAGGAGATCTGCTCAAGGCTAACACACCAGGTACAATTCCCGCAGGTGAGCATAAACGGGAGTCGAGGCCCAATCCACATTCTCCCTGCCCCGTACCATCTGTGTGATAAGAAACTCGTGGTGCTTGTAGAAGACCTCCGCCGAGTCCTCCGCATCCTCACAAGCCCCATTGGTATGTTTTGTATACTATCGAGAAAGGTGAAGAAAGTAAGCCCCAGTACGATCAACCCCGCAAAACAGTCGGACAAAGATATCTTGAAACTAACCTCGTCAAAAAGGTAATCTACTTTCGGGTTCCATTTTTTACCCCGCCGCCTGTCTTTTCGGTGTTTATCCGCAAGGAAATAGAGGAGATCAATGGCTTCGACCATCTCGTTGAACATCGGTTTGTATCCTCTGGCAGGTGCGATAGAAAACCAACCTGCTGAACCCGCAACCCACAAGCCGATCTCGCCATCATCATGCTGTCCGTACGCATAGTGAGTGACGCTATCAATGAGGACTCGTTTGTTCCGGTAAGAGTCATCAAGAACTGTTGGAGCAGAGAGCTGAGTTAGGGGCGTGGAAATGAGAAAGAAGCTAATCAACACAAGACATATTCTACATACCAAGCTGTTCCTGCTCTTCCTCTACAATTTCCAGTTGGCCTGTGACACGGACAGGATTGTCTGCTGAAGCCGAGAGGATGTTAGCATATCGCGCCTTTCCTGGAACGAGCACCTTGACGTCGGTCAGGGCGAACTCTTCCCAATCATTCTCATCATTGAGGGACGCGTCTCTGACAGCGAGGACATTCTCGATTCGCGTTGTCATATCTCCAGATACACCATGATGCCTTGAAATAAAGCTATGAAATCGTAGTTGTTGGATATGACACGCATGGAGGGCTGATGGAGGAGACAGACAACCCACGGACGGGTGGTGCGGACTTAATAGGTACAGATGGTACTCCGTACTGTACTCCGTATGTAACTAACACAAAAGTGTACGGAGTACGGTAAAGGTTATCTTAAAATACGCGCCACACCCTGGAGCGTTCAGAGGTGGCTTATATATTAATTTTTAATTTATTTTATCTGATCAAAGCTCACACAACTCTACTCCGTCTAGTTCTCTACTCTGTACGAAGTATATGAATTACCTCGTTCCATAGCTCAGCTGTCCACCTTAAAATACTCCAACAATACTACTTGTGAACGACAGTGCCAGCTTTAGAAAGCTTTGAGAAACAAGGAAAACACAAAAGCCACTCCGTCGGTGCTCCTCATAAAATCCCACCCCCATGACCTTCCGCTTCCGCTTCCGCACCAGAGATTTCCCAGTCATAATGTCTGATACACGAAATGTAGATGGCGTCTTCGGTTTGTTGAAACATAATATCCTTCCGCCCAAATGAACCCTCTTTAGACTGACGCCGCCTTTCAAATATGCAGCCGTCCATAAACCTCCTGGCATATCCTCCGCTGAAGTTCTCCGCAACCTACAACAGCACTTCACCCCTTCCCGATTCTTCCAACCATGGATCGAAACGGAACGCATCCGGCGGCGTGCAGAGAGCAAACACCAAGCCCGCAGACGGCGCGACAAACGTCTGGAGGTTAAAATCGGGCACGGCGGGACACTGGACCCTATGGCGACAGGCGTGCTAATCGCAGGTGTTGGTAAGGGAACAAAGGAATTGAATAATTTCTTAGCTTGCACCAAATCATATGAGGCTGTGGTGTTGTTTGGCGCTGCGACAGATACGTATGATAGCGTTGGCAAGGTGGTGAGCCGAGCACCATACGAGCATATTACGCGCGAGAAGGTGGAGGAGGCGCTTGCAGGTTTTAGGGGCAAGATCATGCAGCGGCCATCTATATTTTCGGCGCTGAGGGTGCAGGGGAAGAAGTTGTATGAATATGCGCGGGAAGGAATTGAGCCTCCTGTGGAGATTTTGAAGAGACCGGTTGAAGTGACGAAGTTGGAGATCGTAGAGTGGTATGACGGGGGTAAGCATGATTATGCCTGGCCGACGGAGGAGGCGAGTAATACGGAGAAATCTGTTGCGAAGAAGATGCTGTCTAAGGACTCATCGTCATCATCATCATCTTCTGCTGCTGGCCCGGCTACAAATACGGCAACTTCTGCTCCTAGCTGTCCACCTACCAAGGGAGACCAAAACAAAGAAAATGACACCACAGAGCCGGAGGAAGAGCTACACGGCGTCAAAAGAAAGTTATCTGCATCGCCAGCGCCAGAATCAGAAAAAGCCCCTCCATCCCCAAAACGACCAAAACCCACCACCACAATTCATAACACCGACGCCTCTCTAACCCATAACGATTCTCCCACCACTGATCCCACTACTGCCACCAGTGCCACTTCCTCCGCCTCCACCTCCAATCCAGCTCCCCAACCCCCGGCCGTAAAGCTTACTATGACTGTCTCATCCGGGTTCTACGTCCGCTCCCTGGCCCACGACCTCGGCCTTGCCCTAGACAGCAACGCGATAATGTCATCGCTGGTGCGCACGCGACAGGCTGATTTCACACTGGAGCCAGAGAAAGTGTTGGAGTATCGCGACTTGGAGGCGGGGGAAGAGGTGTGGGGTCCCAAATTGCAGGGTTTCCTGGATGGATGGGTGGAAAAGAAGAGGAACGAGAAAGCACGGGGTGCGGCTGTGGCCACGGATGAGCGTGAAGGCAAGGGCGAGGGTGAGGGCGAAGGGAAGATAGAAAGGGAGAATGAGGCAGCAGACTCCGGGCCAGGAGCTCGAAGTAACTGATTGATTCATGAAAGGGTTTCGTTTTTTCGGGCCCTACCCCTTAATTGCCGGTTAAGTGTTTCTCGAACGGATTTGCTTGGTAAAGTAACAAATATATATAATTATAACCTAGGTTGGGTTTCACTTTCTTATAGACATACCCATTTACTTTTCTGTACATAAAACAATTTTCTTATCTACCACTGGCACTGTGCAATAAATATATCCTCCTGTTCTTCATCAAATTCAATCATTTGTCATACACCAAACACGCATGCCAAAGCGAAGAAACAAGATCAGACTTGGTCTAGCAGTGTTGCATTGTTTGTGAGGAATCTAAAATATAATATACATGATCTCCTCTCTTTTAGAGCTAACTAGGGCACATAAGGATTCGTATCATTTAGGGTCCAACAGAGGAATTCTATAGCCGGTGTCGTGCGCATTAAGAAAGGCTTTCTAGGGTGAACTGAAGTGAGTTTAGATAGGCAAAAAGAAGACGGTATGAGATATATTGTTTGTTAGATAGCTCCACTTAGGGTTTAGGATATTCGCCTGAGAACCCAACACAATGGTAAGGGAAAAAATGTAAACGGAAGCGGAAAAGGGCACAAGAAAACTGTGCAAATGCAAATATCGAAAACTAAGAGGATATATCAATTGAAACAGGAGGATTGAAAGGTGGGGATGAAGTAAAAAGAATAAGACAAGAAAAGGAAAAGAAAAAGGTATCAAAAGAGACCAATAGTGGGAAAAACTGGGATAAAATAAAATAAAGGAAACATAGTTGAGAGTAGGGTGCCACTAAAGGGTGATGGCAAGCAAAAATCGACGTGAAACTTGCAGTGGGTTTCGAAGCTGAAAATTTTTGTGAAAGTGAAGGGGAAAAGGGAAAAAAGCGACTCCGAAAGAAAAAGGGGACCTAAGAGAGAATAATAAGACCAACGGAAATAAGAAACAAGGTACCTAAAGACTAGAATTGAAGGAAAAAAGGAGATCAAAAGAAGAGTAAAATGTAAGAAGCGAGTGGTTTATAATGTGTGGAAAAAAGAAGAAACAGAAAGAACAGGAGGAAAGGGGTAGAAGCAGTGTGGGAATGTTTCAAGAAGGTGGAGGTGGGAAGTGGGTATATATTCGCAACATGCCGGCCACAACTGAGATGCAAAGGGGATAGAAGAAAGAACAGGGAAAAGAGAAGCGTTGCTTCTGCCAAAAATACAAATTCCACTGTCGATGATATATATGAAAAGCTGAAGTATCTTATATTTGCCCTGTGCATGGAAGACACCGCGCGAGCCCCTCAATGGACCTTCGTCACTAATGATACGGCGCTTTTCACCCCATTCAACGAAGTTTTCCGTGAGGAAATCGTCCATTAATGACAGCCAAGAAGATGGCTCCGTTTGTTCCGGCCAATAGCCAACCAACACTGGCTAAATCCAGGGCTGAGTCGAAATATCAGGCAGATAGAGTGATAATACCTGGTCTGATTCTTTGACAGCCCAAAGTTTTCGTCGGCGGGGAGCGCAGAGGACTTTCGGCTGGGAAACAAAACTCTGGCGCTGGAGTTGGCAGCAATGGCGAGTGCAATAAAAGAGGGAGACTAAATATTGCGCATATTAATGAGTCGAATAACCGGGAGACGAGGGCCAGGTGACAGAGTAGTTATTGAAAAGGTCAAAATGAGGTATCATCATATCGTAGAAATCATGAAATAATACGACAGAAGCGGAAAGAGACAAAAAGAAACAAGTTGCATTTCTCCTTGGTTTTTGGTCACCCAAAAAAAGAAAACACGTGCAACAAACGAGCTTTTCGACTGACTGATAGATGTAGGATGTAGTTTCTATGCCGGTGTGGGGGTATCAGTAGAAAAAATTAGGGGGGTACAAAAAGAATACGTGGTATCTATATCTCATGGCGATTGAGTAGAGCGATTGTTGCAATTACTGCCGAGGAAAAACTTGTTCGTAAGAGCTGTGCGCATCCAAAAGAACTAGATAAAGATATGTTAGCTTGGAAGGTTGAATTGAGATATGAGTTCCAAAAAGCGAGAAGCATACCTTGAAGGATACTGCCTTGTCCCTGTCTTGACTCGCATGCGCACTGTAAAGTACTACCATCCAAGAAATCCAGAACAATGCTGTTTGGCAGCTCTTGTCTATCTTGATCCGGCAAAGTAGGGGGCCGGAATTCCGATAGATGATACCTCTTGACGATATTACGGGCAGTTCCGTCGATGGTGCCAGGAGTCAGAATAAGATAACCTTGGTCATCGATGCGCATGAATCTTCGCTTCCAGAGAAGAGTGTCTGGAAATTGCACATTGACCTCACCAATTTCAACCACCTGGGGAGGCTCGGGGGTACTTCCTTCTTCATCATTTAACGAGGCCATCTGCGATTCCTCCTCCTTCAGGGTCGGACTTAGCGCGTTTATTATACCACGTCGTGAATTTGAGGTGATTGATGACATTCGGCGTATAATGCGTGATTTCCTAGACTCCTTCCTTTCCTCCTTTGATTCATCAACACGGTCAAGCTGACTATACGGAGCATCAGGTGAAGGGTGCGGACTGTGTGCTTCATGTCTAGGCCGAGATGATGTAGAGATCCTGCTTGTTATCGAATCAGATCGAGGCATACCTTGAGCAGTAGATGTGCGCCCTGATCCGCTGCTGGATGAATTAGATACACTACGTTTCTCAGGCCGTGTAACAGTAGAGGTGGAAGGACGACGAGACGATTGTGGAGTTTCGCTCTCGACGATAAGAGGGCTGCGCTGTAAATTTAGGACGCCGGGTTCAGAGGGGTCAGCCGGATGTTCACTGGGAGGTGCAGCTGGATCCCGGATGATGCGGGCTGTCACAGAGACTGAATTCGATTTCCCTCGGGATTGGGTATGGGTTGATTGGCTGTCAGCCCGTTTCGGTGGATTAGGAGACAGGGCGCGCCTTTCTGAAGGTGAATGGGATGGTGTGTAGGATTGTGGTTTGCTGGTGAGCGTGGAAGGAGTAGGTAGACTAGGCTGGGATATGGACGCCCGGTTGCGGAATTTTTCAAATGAAGACGACGAAACGCTTGTTGGCGGAGGAGGTTGCGGCCCCGCGGGGGGTTGACCTTCGCGGCTGGAAAACATTTCCAGGGCTTTTATTCGTTTTGATATTCCGGAAGAAACGTTTACTTTTTTTGCAACCAGCACGGGGACAGCTTTCTGGCTCTCAAGGAAAGATCCAGAAGCGGACCTACCGATGGGGAGTGCTTGCACATCTGAAACAGTATTTCTTGCATTGTTTGGATTAGATACCGCTCGTGAGTTCTTCCAATCTAGCGCTGACTCAGAATCTCCATTTTTCGCGAACGAAGCACCACTAGGGGTTTTCGGAACAGCGATTGGCTTGGCTTCCTGAAATGTAGCGCTTCCCAATTCATCCATAAAAGAGTCATCAGACAAAAGATTGTCTTCATCTGATTGATCAAATTGAGTTACGACGTGGATAGGGTCCATCAACCCGTTGCGCCTGCTCTTGAGCTTGTTAGCTACAGAGGGCTCTTTCTCGGGCGAGGATTCGTTGGATTTTGACATGTCGGATGCCGATTTTACGGACAGCTCTTCGGTGGATTTGTGTGAGGCAGGCGATGCTGAAAGGGTGCGAGATTGTGGGGACTCTTGGGCAATAGGCGTAAGTGGCATTTCTGGTGTTCGAGGCGTTGCATCCTCATCAGGAGAACAGGTACCGTTTACGCGATCCCGAGGGATTGCTCTTGGAGTGGCATTCGGGGAAGATATACCAACCGGAACCTCAACAACAGACACTTTAAGATCCCCTGTTGGCTCAGCGGGCGGCTCAGCAACTTGTGTTAATTCACTCTCATTATTATCGTGGGATTGATTTTGTGCAAACCCAACAATTGGTGGATTAGCCTGGTCAGGTTCTGACGCCTCACAAACGCCTTCCTCCTCACCGTTTTTAGAGGTATCTGGGGTATTAACGGAGATCGTTAGGGAGGAACGTTTCCCTTCTACATCGGACGACACGGCACTCATAACAGAGGCTGAAGAGGATGCAGGGTGAATGTTTCTTGGTTCCACAGCTCCGACATCCACAGCTGAGTCCGGATTTGAGGGATCGGGCGAAGGAGGGGTCTGTTCCTTCTCTTCGACAGGGGTTATAGACGCCGGGTGTTGCGCTTGTTTGGATTGAGGCGTGGGTTGCTGTGGAACCTCTGCATCTGGTTCGATCGAGGTAACCTCATCCTGTGCCGGTTTAGTAGTAATTTCCATTTGCTCAATCTTAATATTTTGTTTACTTCCTTCAACATCCAATGTTTTAACAGCTTGCTTTGGTTCACTGAAAGGTTCATTATTTTTCTTCTCCGTCTTGTCCACACGTTTCTCCATTTGCTTTTTTCGTAGTTCTAGCGCCCGCATTAATCTTTGTTTTTCGGGGGTAATAGAAAGTGATGACGGTACACTCATAACGGATCTCGGGGACCCTGGAGCATGTCGAGACATAGGGCCAAGGTTAAGCGGTGGAGGAGGGATCAATAAGTGAGGTACAGGTGGAGCCATTGATGGAGGAAGGCGTGGGACGGGGATATCAGGTTGGGATTTTGGTCGTCCTACGGAAGACCCATTCTTTCGGGTTGACATTCGTACGCCCGCAGGTAGTGAAGCAACTGGACGTGTATCGTTCGATCTACCAATCGATCCTGCGGTCCGTGGGCGTCCACTTGGGTCCATTGAGGGACGGGGTCCTAACTTCACCTTTGGGCGATACAAGCTTATTGAATCTAAATCCCTTAGTGATGGCCTAGTCGACTGAGAAGATTTGCGCGAATCGGGAGGAGAGTGAGCTAGGGAGTCAAGGAAATGTCTTTGCGCATGTCCAGTTGACTGGCTGTCGGTGCGATTTCGGGGAACAGAAGGCAAAGGCTTGTCGGCGGCGGATCCGGAACGGTCATCTCCTGGAGGCCGTGACACATCAGTTCTAGAGGTATCCCCCGATCCCTGTCCCCGCTTGTGATGACTCGGTACAGCGGTCGCATCCGATGTCCCGCTGAAAACGCTTTCCCTTCGATTTCTATATCCGTTGTCGAGGTGCCCATATGTTTCCTCCTTAGGGCTAGCACATTCCTCTGCATCTTCAGTGATTTCACCCAGTCTGCGACGGCGAAGCGAGCTGGAGGATGAGGTCATAGAACTGGAAGCAGTATGGAGCAAACACGCGGAGGAGAGTGCGCTCTCGGTTAACTCCGATGACACGGCAAGGGAGAAGACTGTATCATGCGGAGAGAACTTGTCTAGTATGGACTGGAATTGGACCGTGATTCGAGCTGTAGCGGGGGGGAGCAATTAGATCGGATTCTTGAGCATTGAAACTACGAAAAGCAGTATTAGCTTTTTGAGAGAGAGATGGTACCTTGGATTAGCCTTGAAATTCCCTCAGGGACGTATTTTAATATTATTTTTCTCCGGCGATACTGTAGAAAGCCGTAAAGAGGGGACGTTTCCTCATAGCCATCAATGGTGATTCTGATCTCAGTTACTCCGCCGGTCCCACGGGCGAGGAGGGCCACAGTGTCCCGGCTGACATATTTGAGCAGAAACCTATGGAGAAGCGAAGACGGAAAAAGAAAAAATGGTATAATTAGCGCAAATGATTTCTAGAAGTCAAGTTCAACAGGAGACGAGAGTGTTGCGGGAGTGTCTTGCGGCGGCCCACTCCAATTGACACACGATAAAGTGTATGCAAGCAAAGGTAACGAACAAAGATTCACATCTCAGGTTCAAGAACGGCAGGGAGAAGAGCAAGAATCGGAGCTGGCTTGGCCGAGCAATAAAACAAAGATTATGAATAGGGATTAATTTAAACTCACCATCCACCAGCTTCGGCGAGGGCAGACTGGTAGGACTCGATGACAGTGGGATCATCTAACCCATTGAGAGACATGACGGGACCTGCATTGGAAAGGACGAGGCCCTAGAGAGCGCAAAGGCGATAAGGGAGCAGCAGCAGCAGCGGTGAGAACAGCGTGGGGAAGACAGAGACAGAAACGGAGAGGGAGAGTTTGCAAGGCCAAGCGAAGTCTGGAGAAAAGGGATTGCAAAAAGAGCAGCATGCACGCTAACTAGTTCAACAAGCAGCAAGGTTTTGTTTCCGACCAGGGAGATGGACGAAAAAACCACGGACCCCTGGTAGGATATCTAACTGCGGAGGGTGAATAACTAAGTCAGGCGAATAGCGAGATAAAGAAGCAAAGAGGAACCGAAGTGAAGAAGAAAGAAAAGGCTTGGAACAAAGGGATTAAGGGGAATTGGGCCAAACAAGGGCTCCTGTCAGAGTTGCCCTGGGTTAGAGGGAGACTTGGCTTGATGTTCCAGAGCATGCGCAGATGTTACGGAGTAAAAGAATGCGATATTTTCCTGGTTTGATGCGATGGAGTTTTTGTTTGGCGGAGAGGAGAAGTTTGAGTTGGGCCTGGGCTCCACTCAACCGCTATTTTTTTTCAGGGGAAGGAGAAAGCATATTTAAGCAATATTATTTAACCATGGATAGATCATGAAAAAGGGTTCCTTTCCACGGCAAAATAGTATATATGCTTACGGAGTATGCGGAGTATATAGATCTCTTCCTACTTTGCAACTCCTGTTTCAACCCCAGCTTTCTGCAGTAAATACTACCTGTGATGGATTGACAAACCGACTCGAATTTCCGAATCTCCATTCACCGGCGCATATTTACCGCCGCCACCACCAGCTACTCCTGCTAGTACTTATGTGTAGACCTCAATATCGACATCAAAATAAAAATTAAAAAAAATACAATAAATATAAATATAAAACATGTATCCGGGGTTACATGAGATTTTATCGTTGGATCTGGTCACTCTTGATTGATACAGACAAAGCCAAAGCTGCGACAGACTTCCACAACCTCCACGTTCTTTACTCCGCAGTTAACGCAGGAGATCTCACATTACGGCATAGATCTACGTGTAAGTGCCCTTCGCGTCGATTTTCCGTTGTATTTTTCTCAGCCAGCTTACCCACTCGCGACCTTCGGGGTAGCATTGCCATCTCTGTTAGGTTCTCCCATGCATCTTAAGTATCCTGTTCGGCGCAAAAATAATGGCACAAGGGGCGGGAAAACACCTTTTAGTGTGCATTTAAGTAACCCTGCGATTGGGTAGAATAGTCGAAGTTCAGGGGATAAAACCAACCAGCTAACTCTTAGGCCTGATCTTGAGAGTTCGACTTCCCCAATCGGCCCCCAAAATTCAAACCCCACTCAAGGCCTTTATCCAGCTTTTTTTACTCCGTACTTTTTTTTTTTTTTTTTTTTTTTTCGTTGAGCTCCAACTCCCAGTTGCGCCCGGCTCGTGTCCGCCTCCTATGAGTACAGAGGCGATCGTCCAAACATGCCGGAGTTAAAAACAAAAATATAAAGAAACTATGGCGGGACACCCAACAAGCGCAATCGTGGGGGACACTTTCTTGAAGGAATAATACAGCATTTTCTATTATTTAGAGTTGGAAAAAGGCCGGGGGGTCGAAGGGGTTGGCTGCAAACGAACGACTGGCGCTCCTGGTGGTATTGACCATTTTGATAGGAAGTACGAAATGATATCAGACAACTCCTGCCCCTCACCCATTACAACTAATAATGGTAGTGAGAATTCTGACGCTGAAACAACATCATGAATCAAAAAGCAGTCAGAAGCGAAAAAGAGTAGTAATCCCCGCACCGGGATTCGTCACAAGGACCTTGGACACATTCGGATCGATGAACCGGCTTCAAAGTAGTATCACCTTTCTTTTCATGAGCTGGATTTTCACTCTTTTCTTTTTCTTTTTCTTTTGGTCTGGCGGAAAATGTGTATTTGCTTTGTTTATGGAATACCTAATATATATATATATATATATATATATATATTTCTATATATTAACTATATATACGTAGTTTGTTAGCCTCCAAACCCAAGCTCAAAGAAAAGGATCGACAACCAGTACCCAACGTGCGACATCAGGTTCTCTCACTCTATCAATTGCTAAGCGGGTGCTCGGTTTATGGGGAGACCGTGTGAGAGTTTTAAAGACGGAGATACCGACCACGACTACTACTTTCAGTATATCGGCGGCCTATGATCAACTTTCCCAACAATGCTTCTTTGATCCGCAATCGCTGAAACGCCACAGGCAAATTACTGTATGTACATACATTTGCATGAAAATACATGAAAATACATGAAAATACATGAAAAGACAAGCAATATTGCCGGGAAATGGACAGTTGTTCAATAGAAGACATTTCATTTTTGGTGAAAGAGCAGGATCATCTTTAATGAGACAATCTTTTTTATTAGGCACTTTCTACACTCGTCCTCCAGTCTGAAAGCTCCTTTATATTTGAGGCACTTGGCTCCTTGTCAAGTCCTCTCATGGTGTATTTGACGAAATCATGTGATTATAAAAATGATACACACATGTGGTACGATGATGACCGCGCATTATCTTCAAAAGCTCAGTATGTAGCCGTCGACACCGATCACTTTACCAGATCCCTACCAACCCCCGGCAATGGCGCAACAAACCCTGGGTAACCTTCGTTTGTTGATTTATATGGTCGTGGCTCATATCTTTCATCATGGGGAAACTTTTTCATTGCTCCTTACCTCCAGTCTCCATTACCACTACATCTCATTTCCTTGTCCGGCCCCAGTACAATGCAGCTCTCGCAGCCAAACCGCTGTTCGGAGTTGGATTTTGGCATGGGAGATTTGAGTTGCGAACCCTTTTGTTGGGTTGGCGTTAAGTCGCTAATCAAATGGCATTTGATAGTCATCCCAAAATAACCTATCGATTTAATCCCAGGTTTAAAAAAAAGCTGACGCCGGCCTGTTAGGATGGCATACTACATATGTTGTTGATCCGTTTTCCCAGGAGAGATATGCCTCTCTGGTCACTGTGATCTGTACACATACTGGTATCGACAATGTTTTCGGCAACTTCACATTAAGGGATCTTACATCATAGGAAGACCTGGCGTCGACTGACAAACTGAATAACTCGATATCTCTTCAGCATTCCAAAAGTCTGAGAAACAACACGCCCAAGACTACAGTGGTTGTTGTTGATGTTCTTATGGAAGGGCCTACTCAATGAAATCCACTGCCAGGGTGGAATAGGAGATAGCCTTTTATCTCCCGTGGATTGGTGACGGACCCAGGGGGCAAACTGTGATCGTCAGCATCGCCGTGTCCCGCTGTATCAAGGTCTGCTACCCTGCCACGCTCAGGAACCTCAAATACGATCTATGACGTCCTTTATGTCAGCAAATAAAAACTTTCTAAGTTACTGCTCTTTGATAATAACTAAAATAGTTGTAATAACAGCTGGGGAATAACTTTCATTTTTTTAAAGAGCGGATTGCCAATAACTTAATTTTTTTTTAAGGTTTTACACGGTTCGGCCCGCCCAAGTCAAATCCTGTTTTCGAACCATGGGCTCCGGATAAGGTTGAATAATCTTTGAAAGCCAAGCTCTATATACTACATGCATACAAGTCATTCAATTCCGCGAGCAGTATTTGAGATGATGTATTGAACCTGGGAAATTCTTCACCGGTTCTTCCAGCTGCTGTTAGAACAAATACCGCGGAGAACAATTGTCAAAAACCTTGTTAGTCATGCGAAGAGATCACTCGAATATCTTAGCAGATATCATACATATTTATCGTGGTCTTATAAGTATCGCTCTAGGGTCGGGGTGCTTACGGCTGTGGATCGCATATGGGTGGTACCAGTAGTAGGGAATCTTAGTATGTAAAAGGTTTGATCGACAGAGATAGTAGCGATGAAATTCGTTGCTTGCCTAACCAGTTTCAGAATCTGTTTGTTTCAAGCAACAAATAGTTAGTGCGACATGTTTGTGTTGCTTGTAAAAGAAGGGGGAAAAAAAGCTATGTATCCTATCCCCCAAAAAAGAGAGGTGGAGTCGGCCCGCATTTTGTCACATGATATCCCGGTCCGGATCACATGATCAACGTCATCCCGACGTTGATTTCCAGACGGCAAGCTCCGACATCCACGGCATTAAGTAGCTAACATTTTTCCTACCTTTCGTTTTTTCCTTTTACTAAATATTCCTCCTCGACTGAATAGTAGGCTAGCCAACAAATCCCCCCAAATTCAAGTAACCTTAAAATCATGACTTCCCTGCCCCCAATTTCCTCCCTCCCGTCCCTCCCTGAAGCCACCCAATCACAAATACTCGATACACTCTTTGAATCTTCGAAGGACCTACACACCCTCGCCCTGCCCCTCCTCGCCCACCAAACATTTTCGTCGTATCACTCCCTCATTACTGCCATTGGCGCACGCATGACTGCCCTCTCCGCCGAAAATTCTTCAAAGGACAGGGAGGTCCTGCATGGTATTCTGGGTGCACATCCGCGCCTGGGAGAAAAGAAACAGGAGAGTTTGAGTGAGATGAGTAGACGGGAGCAGGAGGGGTTGAATGCGGGCACAGGAGAAGGAGAGAGAGTGGAGGGGGAACAAGGCGAGGCTCTTAAGAAGAGAGAGGAACAGACTGCGGAATTGAAAAGGTTGAATAGGGTATATGAAGAGACATTTCCGGGGTTGAGATATGTGTATGTATTGTTATTACCCATTGGATCCAATTTGTTTGTTCCCCTTTTTAAGAAAAGAAGGCTTGTACGCAGGCACTGAGGTAAAGTAATTGTGTAGGGTGTTCGTAAACGGACGTGGTAGAGATGTCATCATGCAGGATATGCAACGACGTATTGAGAGGGGAGATATGGATAGAGAGAAGGAAGAGATTATACAGGTAGGGATTTTACCCCTTCCCCGTTGTGTCTTTGGATTTTATTTTTATCATCAATCTAAACCGCTGGATACGCTAATGAGGGTACGTCATGAACTGACCATACATGCTTCCCCCTGATGAACCATCTAGGCAATGTGTGATATCGCGATTGACCGTGCACAAAAACTTCAGAGCTAAATCGAAGGTAGTCTATATAAAGAATACAGAGTTAGTTTTTCTTCAGGGCGAACCAAATTAGATAATAATCCCCCTCCATACCTTCGAATCATATGTTGAATTATATTCCAGGCTCTCATAAGAGTTGCAGAAATGCTCTGAGATTCCTAATCAGTGTGAGTGTATAAATAAAAGCAACAAGTGAATCACAGCGAGCTTCCAGTCAATGCAGCACCCGCACCATGCCATTCACATGTGAAAGGAGAATGAGCCCACAGATGATCGAGCCAGTAACTGTTTATGCATAGAAGTAAAGTGAGTAGTGACAATTTGTTTTCCATGTGAAATATTATTATTGTTTTTGGGTCTTCGATATAGTTGTTGGAGCTATCCATGTGTTTTCTCCCCTTTTTCACCCTTCACTTACTAGAGTATTATGACAGTGGTTTTAGAATGATGAAATACTTTCCACCCATGTATGAATTGGACTCCTTGTCTGCTTTTAGCCACTGTCAAAATAAAAAGATAGATAGACAAAACAATTGAAAAATAAATGTGAAATGTGACATACACCTCTGCTGAATTACATAACATTATATATGAAGTAAACATTATGCCTAGAAGACAGCGGATAATTGTGCGCAGAAAGATAGCATAGGAGCGAAATCCGATAGCATTTCTTTGACTCAGTATTTCAATACAGAAACATTGCTTCTGGACGAGCTCAAGCAGCCATAGTATAATGAGGATTGTAATTGAGATTTGAGAGCAGTGGATATAGAAAAGGCAAGCCCTTTTTTTTTCGACCTATTTTAACCTTATGCAAAATACTTTGTGGGCTTTGGTGGGCTTTGTCCTGATTATGACGAGAACAGGGCCACAAAATGGCTGGATGGAAGGTGAAAGTATACACCCAAAAGAAGTAGGGGGATACATTGTAAATCATGTATAGCGTGGCCCCATATCCGTGTGGCCAATTCAACTGGTAAATGGTGGCTACGCATATCGATTCTTGGGTGTGTGGAAATAGGGGCGGATTGAGCGGCGAGTTGACGTGAGTGAATGGAAGTTTGTAAAGCAGCCATATGTTTTCGGCCGAACAGGACTGAATTGACGTTGACAAATCAATATACCACATACATTACTTGTGATACCTTTGACGTGAACGGTAAGAGAAGACGTGGTTGCTGAAGTCGTGCAAAGAGTGATGGACATTTGGGAAAACAAAGGATATGTCAACATTAAGTGTTATGATCGAAATGTTAAGTTGGCGAAGGTGCAGACTGTAACACCACACGGCATTATAACCCTAAGGTCAAACCAGAGTGGTCAATATTCCACTGCGGGCAGACTCAATATGTAGCGGGAGCGGATATAAATGGACCCGAGAAAGGCGAAGTTGAGATCCTGGCCCAATTTTAGGAATCTCAAACCAACCGATATACACAAATAAATCTAGAATAGGCGAATTCAAAACCGAATTCAAGAGTTTATGTTGAATGTTTTTGCAGGTACTGTAGTAGTGCTCAAAACCCGAAGTGCACAAACGAAACCTCTTTCTGACGTTCTTGTTCCAAACGTATCCCAATTAATTTCTCATCCTCCTTAAGAGTTTCCGTCAACAGGAACTGGGAACCAAAAATGAGGCTGTCAAAACTAGCAATGGCATCGTGATCATCGAGTACTGGCTCAGACGGTTCGAGAATGTTAAAATCGCTGTACACCCGACTGTTCCTCCCCTCGTTATTTTCCGACTCGGTGTCACTATCGCTATCAAAATATCCATCCTCGTTATCGAAAATGTCATAATTTGTCAGATACAACGGGGACGGGGGCAGCGGGATGTATTGGCGGCGAGGAACAGACTGGGGTGATGAAGGATTACATGGGATGTCAGTCGGTAGTGGTAAATGTTCGTTCCGTAAACCGGACGAAGTGATGGACGGTGTTCGAAAATCCGCCGTTGTCCTCGCAAATCTGTCAGCGCGGGCTGGAGGTTTTGTAAACGGCCAGGGCGCGGTAGACGTGTCAGGAGCGTTAGAAAGGCTGAAAAAAATAACGAGTTGCCTCGCTGCCTGGAACTGCTGCGGGTCATTGATGCAGGCGGCAAGGGCATGTTTTCGAATCCGGTTCATAATCGCAGCTTTCCTTAGCAAGCTGCGGCCTAGAGCTTTCTGCTTGGCCCAAACAGCAATCTTTGACGAACCGCGACTGACGATGTGAGCGGAAGGGCAGGAGAAGGGGCAACTGAGTCTGGAAGTGACGAAGACGAAACGGAGACGGCGTTTCTTCTTCTGGCCTACGAAACCCTCGCCGTCCACGTCGTTCAGTGGGCGAGGGCGCTTTGAGCGGCAAGAGTCATGAGACGGCGGAGAGCTCTGGCGAGAGAAAGAGAGACGGCTTGACATGGCGGGAGAAGTGGAGAATGTGAAAGCGCCCTGATGCTGTGGCAAGCCCAGACTTCTACCCCACTGGCCATTCATTATGAAACTTCATGGTCCCTGGCGTAGGAAAGTCCTCGACACAGGAAGAGCGCGAGGGACGGTTGATTTAAAGGAGCTTCGTACTGATGATCATAAGTGGGCATTATCACGCATACAAGGCTAGAGATCATGAGGAGCATGAAAGGGCATCAGAGGGGTCGCGTTTGAATAACAGCTGCAATAACAGTCTCTTCTGGATGTGGCTGGGATTGACGGAAGATAATGCGAGGCGTTGGTTACTCGGTGTCTGGTCGTCGGAACAGGAGAACAACGCCTGATACATATCTCAGGTTGGCATTTTGAAAAGGAATGATATTTAGCGCAGAGAAGCCGCTAAATTTTTGTTTGCTTTTTCCTTGCTGGTATGGACTGTAATGGCTGAATTTTGGTTTTCCTTGATCTCAATGACACGAAACCGCCAATTAAAGGGCCACGACCCCGGAATTATCGGTGGCTTACAAGGGATGCTTCCTGGAGTAGCCTCGCCATTGCTCGCCGCTATTTGAGGGGATTTTCGAGCCCGCCATTATCCTTCACCACCCACACGAAGCCACCAGTTAAACAGTGACCCAAGAGCGTTTATCATCTTGTTTATTTTCTTCTGCCTACCAGGCTACGAAGCCACAAAACCGCCCAACTGGATCATCATGAAACTCTGCACAGGAGACGAGTCACAAAAGTGCCCGAAAACAACTTGTCTTTGGCCAGGCTCAGAATCCTTCTTTTCTGCTGCTGGGGTTGGCTCCGACAATCACGTTTTAGAGCGGGCGACTGACTCCATATGTTGCGGTTATTCTTTCCCTGGCGTCATCTCATCGTACCCCGTAATTGGCTGCAGACTCGCAGGAACCCCAGCTTTTTCGGTGATGGCGCTATGAAAAAAAATTCCACAGGGCAACAATTTTCGTTTAAATCTCGTCCTGTTAGCTGCAGGGAAGTCAATTCTGATCCAAATTTCTGCACGGTCCTGTCAAGGCCTCGTGATGTTTCCCCTCATACGGAGTAGTCAATGTGAAGTCAGCTACTCCGTACTCCGCACTCTGTACGGAGTACGTCCATATTTAATTGAGCAATTGAACATGTCGGATGACGCTGTTGTGAAAATAACAACCGTATGAGGCGGTCCGTGCTGAATTACCGTCCATACTAGTACGGAGGACTCGTACCTATGGTAAATGGCATTTCAAACAAACGAGGTTCGGAGCACATAAATTGTCAGACTTAATCCTTGAGAGCCCTGGCCCCAGTGGTTTCCGATATAAATTGAAAGACAGCCTTCAAGTTTATGTTTTTTTATGTTTATTTTTTTCGTAGGGCCTCTACCAACAAGGGGTGCCGCCGATAATAGTTAACTCACTCAATTGATTTAACTACAATAGAACCTCCATATAACAAATTAGTTTTGGAAGCCCATTAGATTCGTGATATGAAGCAATTCGTTACTATATAGTAGTCTGTACTCCGTACTCTGTAGAACTTGGTCTGAACGCCAATCCACCCTCTCATGTGATTCAGATTCCAGCGCACGGGTCAAGGGGCGGCTGGTTTTCTCTATTGAATTTTCATACTCCGTAGTTAACCAGTTAACTAGTTATACCTGTAGATTAGTCATTCATGTCTATTAACTACCTACAAAATTTGTAAATATCTTTGAAAATTATTGATCTTTGTTAGTCTGAAAATAACAAATTACTAAATTTTTTGAAGATATTTACAAATTTTGTAAGAGACATTAATGAATATTTTATATGAAGATTTAATTTTGGAAGAAATTTTGTTTGTTAGAGGATTTTCATTGTAATCATCGGTCCGCCATAGTCGCGCCACGGCATCTTTTTCTGCTGATCTTCATAGAGTCTGTTCAAAGCCGCGCTCTCTCCTCACTTCTTCAGCTCCTATATGGAGTTCATTACTTTGATTCTTGAATTATCTGCTGTTAAGGGCGTCCCCTCTGAAGGCTGGCTAAATATTTTAATCGCACGTCATGTTGGACTCGGGCATCAGTTCCACTACATAATAAGAACAGAGGAAACCATCGAAAAGAGAGCGATGGCATTTCATCTTCATGCATTCTACAAGCGGGGCTGTGATCACTGACCAGAAGCCTGGTGATAATTCAAGCCAGGCCATATCGAGTGGTTGGTGGCTTATTCAAAACCTGCGGTCGTATTTAGTGTATCTGCATTGGACAGTTGGCCCGCGTGGCTGTGGTTTTGGCGGATGAGGATCAGCCAACTGCTGTTCAGTGTTAAGGCTCTGAGGAGCTGCGATAAAGACTGGAAAAGCCACCTTAAGACCCAGCCTCTATACATCCAACTTGGCATTGCGATTTGGAGCGATGGCTGCTGCAATTGCTGCTGTGTTGTAGCTCTGGCTAGCGGCTGCTTGGGGATAATATCTCCCCGGTGCTGCTGTTTGTTCTTGTCTTGTTCTCTGAGTGAACCACTTCACATTTGTGCATATCTAATGAAGGGCTACTCCGTACTCCGTACCATTTCATGTCTAGAAGCCAGCTATGCATTCTGACAGCCCCAACCAACAGCCCCTTCTTGATACAATCGAGCGCTCATTCTACCAGAAGCTCCCATCGGATTCCCAAGAGCACGAGGGACAAAGGGCGGGGATCCGGCCACCAGAGATAAACACAGGAATAGGCGCTTCTTCAAGTCATCCATATCAACCACATCCCGTAACTCCCAAAGGACAAGAGAAAACGCAAAACACCTCTCTACGCCACCCTGGACAACAGCATCAGCATCAGCAGAGCCATGAGATATTCGGCCATCCAACGAGCGGATTAATCTTTATGCTCCGCTGGGGCTGCGCAATCCTCACAGTCGCAGCTACGATCCTGTTCGGAGTCTGGGCTCCCCTTAGCTACCAGGCGACGAAGGAGGCGAATAGAGAAAGTGATGAAACGCAGCGCGCCCTAATGCGATCTGCAAAATCCGCTAATGCAATAGCGAGCAGCGCGCTTTACGCCGCATCGCAACAACTAGAGATCGCGACTGCGCAAGCGAGTGTCCTCAGCAATTTACAGGTCCAGCTAGCTGCAATGGGACAGGTGGCACTGTTGCAATTCTGCAATGCGCAAACGAAGGGGGTGGGTAAAAACAATCCATCTTTTCACCTGTGTGTTTTATGGCGACCCCTTCCTTCAACCGCCATCTTGCATCCATCTCACACTCACATCGTTCATTCACAACACAGGACTTCGCGCCTTGCTCGGCCTTCGTCAATTCCGCCGAATTCACCAGCCTGGTCTCTCAGATTGCCACGCCAATTCCCACCGTACCTCGTACCATCCCAACAAATACTGACACTTCCCGGCCCACCCGTTCCCCTTCAGACTCAGCCGGCGACAATTCACGAGGTAGCTCCCAAATTTCTATCCCGTCCATTCTTGCGATCGTGTTCGGGGGTACTGCTGCCCTGGGTATACTCACAGGGTACTTGGTATGGCGGCATCACCAGGGAAAATTGAAGTCTCGGCCATATTATTGAAAGACGTTGCCGGGTGATGGGAATTTTTCATTTACCACGTAAATATATTTGGTGAGTTGAATTGAAAACCCCCCTCCTTTTCCTCCTCCTAGACAATAAGGCGTTTGCTGGCGGAGTCCGCCAATCCGGGCACTGCTGTGACAGTGGATAGCCTTGTTTTTATCCTCACCAGGGAATTATACAATCATGATCTAATGGGTAGAGCCCCTGTATGCAGTCTTGTGATTTTCAGCATTAAGGAAGGCGGGTGGTCTGGTGATACAATTTTTTTGGGGCATGTTGAAGTTGGAACATTGAAGGTTTCGGGATCTTCCCACCCGTTATAATCGAAAAAGCATGATGGCCCGGTCTAACTTCGGAAAACGCTTCAAACCTTGGCGAAATTCCTCAATCTAACGAGGCCTAGGGAAATTTGTCGCCCAAAGTTTTCACTTGCCGTTTGCTTCCAGTCAGTCAGAACCACGGATCAGAGTCAGGGGTTAAAGTTAATTCTATCAGGCGGCATCTTCTCAAATTTCGGCCAGAAAAACCTTCGGCATGGTTCAAACACCACGCACACACTAATGTTAACTCAATCCACTCACTCATATAATGGATATGAGTGTTTGTGCCCGTGATCTTTTCATATTTCTCCAAATTTCTCTAAATAACACTAAATTCCTCAATCCTAATCCCGATCCAAAGGTGAACGAAAGCGAAAGTACGATTATATATATGGGTGTTCAGAGTTGAACAATGGTTTAAAGAAACAGGTCGAAACCAGGTTCAACTGTAACCCAAAAATATTGATCCAGTAACCAGGTTTTATTTTTTTTTAACTTTTTTTTTTTGAAATTTATTATTAGTATTATTATTTTTAATTTTGAACCTTGGGGACGAATTACAAGCACTTTCGAGCGATGGTACGGAGTAACTGGGACTCGTTGTTGATACAGAGGAGTGTTGGAGGAAGTCCCTGTCGCTTGCCCTAACTAGCGAGTAACTACCAAATCCATCCATGACCGGTCTGTACAGGAGTAATGTACTCCGTACTACCTTTGACAAGTGCCGTGGGCCGCCTCACCATGATTTCCATTAATTAATAGCTAACTACGGAGTATTTACGGAGTAAACATGGCAATTAAATTGCCCTAAGCCAGTGGAGATATAACTACTGTAACTAACTAACTAGCGGCTGCCTGGGTCTTGGTGTAGCTCTGAGCTGCAAGTACGGAGGACTCCTTGTATTAGTGTGAGCGCTGTTCAAGAGGCAAACCCTTTGGTTGCAATTGCTTCATTCCTATAATATCTGATAACCTTGCAGAGTACTCCGTAGTGCTCTGTACTTTCAGATGCACTGAAGCCATTTATTTGCATACTAGTACAATAGTGAGAGGATAGCTGAAAGAATCTTGATAAAAAGAGAAGACTAGTAGTAAGTTTTTATTTTAACAGGAGAATTGATTTCTTCCAATCTATTTATAAATTATTTCTATTCCTAGAATATTGAAAGATACATATTATTAGTGAAAAGAAAGAAATATCAACATATCTGAAGAAAAAATCAAGTGAGGCCAACTTGAATTCTTAACCGGGTGGGTGTTCGGTGTCGTAAACCTTCCCATCGCCGTAATGAACTTCCCCATGTTTAAGCGCGCCAGCCACCGCCTCCCCAACAACTGGCTCCTGTTTAGCATTTCTCGTCAACTTATTCGCCCCGTCGAGAACCTCAAACGACGCAAGCTTCATCTCTTTTCCATTTTTCGTTCGGACATCAGGAATACCGAAGAAGCTCGCAGTGACGCGCTCATAGTTGATTGTGACTTCGAAATACCCACGATAGAACGATTCTTGCCATTGCAACGCAGGGCTAGCCTCGACCAAATATCCGGCCTGTAACTCTGCTACCAACTGCGTGACATTTTCGCCCAGGGGGCCGGGGGAAGTGACAGCGGCGCCACCAAACTCGACCCCGATGGCACCTGATCCGGATGCGGAATCATAATCACCATGGCCGAGGTAGACAAGATCAGCGACGTAGGAGTTATGGGTGTCGCCGGAAAGGATTATCGTATTGTCTATCTCGTTGTCGACGATGGTGGCGAGGGTCCGGTTTCTGTTGGCGCGGTATCCGTCCCAGGCGTCGAGATTGAACTTTACCTTCCAAAATTTCTCGAGGTCGAGGTAAAGAATCTCGGATATGAGAACTTGCTGGCCGACGACTCTCCATTTGACATTCCGCTTGGCAGACTCTTGAAGCTGGCGGTAGAACCAGGCTTCCTGGCGGGGGCCCAGGAGGGAGCGGGATTGCTCGTCGCGGAGCATGGCGACGTAGTCCATATTCGAATAAAGGTCGGTAATGGAGCGGTCATAGACACGGGTATCAAGCATGATAAGACTGAATAGATCGCCCATTTCGAAGTTGCGCCAGACTCGTAGGCCATCATCCATGTCTACCTGGCGGAGAGGCAGCCACTCGAAGGCGGCGCGGACGGCATTGGCTTTAACCTGATCAAAGGACAGTCCACCTGACTCGATGAAAGATTGTTCTGTGTTGTTCATAGAGGATGATCCCGACTTCCAGAGGTTGTCCGCCACATCTGTAGAGAAATGAACACGGAATGATATTAGATAATGGCTACAAAGTTTAGAATGCAATTACCCTTACCATGGTCATCCCAAACGGTGATCCAGGGGTAAATTTGATGCGCGTAAAGGAGATCAGGATCAGTACGGTGGGTACCGTATCTTAAGCGATAGTCATACCTGGGATATATTAGACCAATTTTTTTTTATTGTTTTATTTTTTGCTCGCGATATGTGGAGGGGCTTACAGAGATTTGGTATCGTGATCTGAAGGCTTCGGAATACGACCGATGGACCAGCCCCACCCGTAGGTACCTGTATATCGAAGAATCACCAGATCAGAGAGTTTGATATTGACCATTACAGAGGAAGGTACGGACCCTCTTTGTACTCATAGATATAATCACCAGTATTGATAACGTAGTCAACATTATCCTTCCGAGCAGAATTTCCGAAAGCATTGAAAAATCCCATGGCTATTCTCGCAAGTCAGCAGAGCGTAAATAATCAAAGTAAAGGTGCGGACTAGCTCACGATAGTTGGCACAAGAGAAGACAGCAAGCTTGATATCAGTCTTCACTTTGTCTCCCTTCATGGGAATGGTTTTTGTGCGTCCAACTGGAGAAAAAATATCTGACTTGCAAACGTTAAATTGATAGTAGTAAGTCGTGAATGGATCAAGCCCAGTTGCTTCAACCTATCTCATAGGTCAGTTTTGATTCTGGCACAGATAAATTTTCCATGTATAGAAGTAAATATATGGATATGTATGGATATATACCTTGACCGTATAATCAACATCAGATGAAGTCCAAACTTCACCCTCATTGACGACCTCCTGCATCTCGGAAACCTTTGCAACCTTGTACTCCACACATATGGGTGCGGTGGAAACGGCAACATATTTTGCGTTGTCATGGTCATACAGAGGCGCTGTACCACTGACAGGCAGGTCTGAGTTACTGCTCTCGCTCGTGGGTGCGATGCGGGTCCAGAGGATCACAGAATTTGGGTAGGGGTCTCCGGAAGCGACTCCATGAGTAAATTTCAAGTCTTCAGGCTTGAATGCAGCGGACTGGATATTGCGTTTGTGCACCTTATTAATATCAATTCCAAGATGGGGATGATTGTAGGAAGGAGATCGGTAGTCTTGTAATTAGCATTAATTTATGATCGATAATGATGTAAAATGGATGAAGTGAGGAAAATATATAGCAATCTTTTATACATGTGGGAAGGGATAACGTACTCAAATTCGAGTAGAATGATGCCGAAGCAATTGAACCCAGCGAAAACACTACCAGGGCAAGATTGAGAAAAGCCATGACTGCAGCGTGCTGGAGAAGAGACCCTGAAAGAAAAACCCCCTGTACAGAGAAAATCAATTGAGAAGGTGATTGCGAGCCCCCTTTATCTCTCCCAGCCTCCATCAAAATAAATGTAACCGGAATGATCCAGCGGCATTTCCGTTTCTTCCGCTGCAGTGTGTGGTCCTGAATTCATTCTACTTGAAGATAAAACAATAACTTCAAATTTTATATTAGCGGTAGTATGCCATATTGAAATTTTAGAAGATGATGGGTATTGGCTTACCAGAAAACCTGCAGATATAGTTGCCTGGGTCATATGTTGTAGGGCCGTCCCGACCGCGCCGTGGGAAGGGTTTCCACGGCACGGAGCCCAGTCGTCAGCAATATCAGACACCTCAATCTGTAACTCCCCTGGGGTGGAGGGACCTCCTGTGGTCGGAGACTGAGAATATTGTGCCAGTGGGAGCTGAGGTTTGGATGCTGGCGTCGAATATCACAGTTGGCTTGCTTCTACAGCATGGTAGTACTAGTTGCCAGCCATTTTTTGTGGTGTTTTCATCCGGTACCAGGTTTAGCCCTAATGTGAAAGTTTCGACTTTAATTAATTGAAATTATTGCAGGCTTGAATGATTCGGTGATTCATGTATTTATTTTTCAAAAATCATGACTGTGGATGGCCGGTGTAGTAGTTGCGCAGAAATGGTGATGATGGAAAAATATTTCCCGAAATCCGACCTCGGGGTCTCATCGCAATGTGGTGGCTCTCTCAAATTGTTTTCTGGTGGTTCTAGGCGTTGGATAGGATCCATAGGCTCTTCCTGCTGCGTATGAAGTACTCCGTAGAATGAATAACGATTGCCCGTTGGTTGTTGGACAAGCCACCCCAGACTCCGTGCTCGTGCCTCCATTGAGTCCGCAGCAACCGCAACAACAAATGTATCTTATATATGAGAATCACATGCAACAGCTACTTCACAAATTAATTAGTTTCATCAACTTTCAACACCATATCAGACACGCATACGGAGTAGTATATTGAAATATATAATATATATACATACGGAGTACTCCGTACACTTATAGAAAATATAATTATTGGAATTATTTCGTACAAATAAGAAATTCATTCAAAACCTTAAAATAGCTGCTATTTTTAGTTCAAAAATATCTTTTTCAAACTAGAACAATGAAAACTTGATTTAATTTAATAAATTTAATAATACGGATTTTATTACTTTTCAATCTATACAGATTTATAACATGAAGATCATATCGAAGATGGTGAAAGTTCGTACTTTTTATGACTCTTATACGGAGTAGTTGCATACACTGTCTGGACCCAACGAAACTGAAGCAGGTGGATCAGGCCAGAACTTCCACCAAGGTTTTCAAAATTTAAATTTAAATTTTAGGGCCTGTTCGGTGACCCCGTTCAACTTCGTCCAACTCTGTACAGTGCTAGCTATACGCCGCTGGACGGATTTGAACGGCGCTAGCTATCCAGAACAGACTGACTGTTCGGTCGATTTCCTGTACAACAGCGTATAACTCGCCAAGAATGCCAATTTGTCCTCAAAATCCATATATTATAGTTTGACGGCGTATTTAACGGATATAGTGCGAGATTTAAACCTAATGTAGTTAAATATCATCTGTTCAGGCTGGAACGTGTTGTAAGAGGCCTACACCGAATAGTTCGGCATACGATATAGGTCTTAATGTACAAAGTAGAAAACGTTAAGAAAAGAAAAGAAAAGAAGAGAAATAAAACAGGTAGCAGGGCTTGTACAAGATTCTTTTATAAGCAGAGCAGAAGAGTGACTAGCCAGAAGCTCAGTGTATGAATCAAAGTTAAGAAAGCTATAAAGCTTTCATGAACTCTGATTAATTAAAATCATTTAACAGCTTAAGATTGTTAAATCCTGATTGACTGCATTGTATAAATCAAGACAAAAAATCATAAAGCTTCTGTAAGCAGAATGATCTACTAACATGAGCATAGTCTGTTACATTAATCTTCTTCTTCTTTTAAGTCTGAGAATGCAAGAGTAGAGTCAAAAACAAGTGTCTTTTATTAATTAAGAGTTATTGTTTTAAATAATACTGAACTCATGATTCATGATGAGTAATCATAGCTTATTTATTTTATAAGATATTGTCAGTCTTGATCATGAAGCTGTTCATTTAGTATCTCTTTAATCTCTCATTTAAGCTTATTGTCTTCTTCTACAATGCTCAGTGACTGTCAGTCAGAGATTGTTTAAAAGAGAAACAGATCAGTGACTACATAGTGCAGAAGATTCATATAAAAGACATTATAAATGCCAGACAGCATGTTCAAGCGATAGTTATGACTGTCTAGAACTTTTAAAATCTTGTTATTTAGCATGTCAGTAATCTAGTGTGCACAACGAGCGCGTTGTCATGCCACAGCGGCGGGTTACAGTTGAACGTGGTCCGTAAAAAGTTCGTCGTGGGTCCAAATTTCGACCCACTTTTTTCGAACCACGTTCAACTTTGGAACACCCATCTAAAGTATACACACTAGTCATTACTAATACGATTACTAATACATTTAATTTCAACGATTTTTTTAA